>VYZW01024842.1:5116-40405 GCA_013401315.1 Balaeniceps rex | reverse complement strand
GATTCTTGTTGGTTGCATTTCATAGCATTACAAGGAGTGCTTGATTCAATCCAGGCCTGTATGTTCGCATGCTTTCCTTCTACTCCGCAGTTAACAGTGTAAACATTTTTAATCATGCTAAAGAATTTAAAGGTAAAGCAAAAAACCCCACCAGAACGTAACATTTCTTTTGACTTTCTCATGAGAATATTGCTCGGTCTTGTAGGGAGCAGAAAGGCTGTTGGTTTCTTTAGCCTAGCACATAGTGGTGTATCAGAAGTGAGTCAAACACATGGCAGGGAGATGAGAGATGAATTTCCCACAAAGTAAGTACTTAATTGAGCAAAGGTTCTTCCTGATCCCTTCAGATGTCTCTCTTGGATGTGCTTGAGTGATCACCTGCTTTTTGATTTTTTTTTTTTTGAGGAGTTTCTATAGTAATTCACACCTTCTTAAGCAGAAACATCCTTATCTGTACTTGTACAAAAGACAAACAAAGCTTATTCCAAGCCACCCTCAATAAATTTCTACTTTGCCCTTCCCCAACCAATTCCTTTGGGACTTATCTGTTCTTACTTTAGACTTTTACTGCAGTCTTGCTAAACTGTGTGTGATTGTCAATGACTGCCCTATTGTAGTAAATATAAAACTTACCAACTTCCTATCTCTCTACATTTGTATCAAGTGAGGACAAAAGGGGCAGAAGATTATTGCTGCTTATTTTGCAGAGATCTAAAAATGCTTTAAGGAGACCACTGCTGTAAAAATAGGAAGCCTTATAAAGTCCGACTGCCTAATAAGTAAATTAAAAAAGCAAAAGCACTGATTTTGAAGGGTAGCTTTTTTTTTTTTATGTTGAGAGCCCACAAGTACAATTTTGAGGATGTTCCAAATGGGATATATTTTGTGAGATTTGGAGTCTTGCTGCTGCTATGAATTGTACTTTGAACAATTTAGTGTAATGGACTGATATGAATTGAACAATTTAGTGTAATGGACTGATATGAACTCCTTCTAGGTAGTCTTTCTTTGGGTCAAACACCCCTGAAAACTGGGAAGAATCTGTGTTGAATGAAAACCTCAGTGTGTTTGGAAACTGCAGAACAAGAAAAAAACATTAACAACCTATTTTTGCCTTTTTATAAGTTTAAAAACTAATTGTGGTTGGGAAGGAGGAAGAAATAGGTTGCATTTTTGTAAGTGAACTTGAGAGGTAAAGTATTTCCTCTTTTATACTGTACTGAATAAGGCACATACCTTCTTTGCAGGTCCAAAGGAAAGCAGGATTAATTGGGATAAGACAAGGGAAAAAAAAAAGGTAGTGAGAATAGAATACTATTCTCCTTCTGTGTTGAAACTCAAAATTGACAAGTTAGGGCAAATCTGAATTTGCACAAGCAAAATGTTACACCTGGCTTATTCTCCTTTTTTGTAAAAAAGCCATGTTTCCACGGTTTGCCTTTTTTTTTAACCTAAGTCTCTACATGTATTTTAGTATCTTTTATTTGCTGCTCTCCATAATGCAAAAACTTGACTTTTATCTTAGAGCTTTGGAATTTGCTGGCATCAAGGGCAGATGGAGCTGATGGGTCATGATGGTTGTGGTGGGGAACAGCTTGTCTCCAAGTTGATAGCTGAAAGTTAATAGGGAGAAGGACTTATCTCCCATAGCTATTGTAAGGGTAGTGGTAGGAACCACTAAGAAATGGCATGGTCTGTGCTTTGGCTTAGTGTCTTAAAGAAAGTGAGGAATGTGACTCTTCCTGCACGTTGGTTGCTGAGCAGACCTGTATTCTTGCACCTTAGTTGCTGCTTATCCTTTTTACTGCCCAAGATTGTTTATATTGGAGTTTGTGTGAATAATTCAACCCTATGCAGACAGTGGTAAGTGCACTGAAATGACCTGCATCTATGTAGTGTGATTCTTGGGAGATACTACTGGAAACATGCAGATATTTTGTGTCCTTCTAAAGAAATTAAGTCTGTAGTGTACAAGGTTATTGTGTATGCCTCCTTGCACCATCACTTCATTTACATGCCCTTGGTCTGTTACCACTAGCACCTCCTACTGCTGTAGGTCTTGCTGACTGATACCATGCCTTGTTCAAATACTGGTGCTTGGACAGGATATAAATGTGAATATTTAAATAACACTGCACAGTGCCTTCTTTGCTCATATGAATCCGTAAAGAGGTGTCTCATCACTCCTTCCATGCTGGAGGGACACTGAAGCCTTTAAGAAGAATCACTGCATTAGTACACTTAGGAAGCCTTTCCAAGAAGCATGGCCAAGTGCTGTTACACCTGTTAGCCCAGCACAGTTTGAACAATTTAACAGAAATTGGTTTGCAAGAATGATGGACAAATATTGTACCCTAGTAGTACCTGTGCCTATATTGCAATGGGCAGAGTGCAGTTTGGTTATGGGAAACGTGGTCAGTGCAGGGACCTGCAGGGAACTTCATGGGCAGTGGGGGTGCTGAGACCATTTGCACTTTGGAGGAAGAGGTCTGACTAGTAAGCAAGCATCGTCATTTACGGCAGGGTGTTCTTGTTCATGACCTGATGTTACAAGGCAGCACTGCTTTGTCACCCATATGTGGTGTAGATAGCTTTGTGTTTCCTATTGTGCCCTTATAAGGAGCAACCACAGTGATCAGCATCAAAACTAGGCTCACCTGGCCTTCTTAGACATGACATTTAACTTCTTTCTCATCCACTGAGCCAGAGAAATGTCCAGCAAGGGAAGAGGTAAGCTCAGAAGTGCAGGTTCAGTTATTGTCCTGCACCCCTCAACCTCTCATATCTCCCAAAAGCTCGGGCTGCCAGCTGTCTGCTGAACCATGTGCAGCAGTCTCAAAAGACTATGCCTGCTAAACACACCCCAAGCCACCCATTTGCCATCTGAACGCCACATGATGGTAAAGCACAGCGGCTTTTCTCTGGGGACCTGGGGCAGAAGGAAGCAAGATATTCTTCTGTGGCCCAAAATGCCAGGCCCTTGCCTCTTCAAAGACCAGATTTCCTTAGAGGGGAAGGCCTGGCATTTCAGAGCTGAGAAGCAAAAATTATCTTTGATGCCATGGAAACCAAACAAAGAACAATAGCAGTTTATTACTTTTCTTGCCTCAACAAAAAGCGAACAGTGTAGCCCTCAAGGATAGCATCCTTAGCAACCGCCCTGCTGCTGGCAAGTCTGAGTGGTGAAGAGAGGAACACAAGAGGAGGTGTTTGCAGAACCCTTGGCACTGTTAAAAAAAGGTTATGGGTAGAGGGCTTAAGGATGGATAGAAGATTTCTTAAGGCTGAAAAGAAGCACGGGGAACTGACGCAACTGTGACTGACCATGAACGGGGAACTCACTTGACAGGGTCTTGTAAACATTGAGAAAAGCCTTGCTGTGACCTGTAGGAGTGGGAGATGCAGAGATAGCTTCTGGAGGTTGTAAACAGGCACGCAGACCTTCTGGAAAAACAAGCTGCAGCAAATGCTGTCCTCCTTCCTCCTCTGGCACAGCACGGCAGCCTCAAGGGCCTTCTTGATGACAAATGCTCAAGAATGCTGTGTGACGGCAGCAGCAGGCCATTTTGCATATTCTCAAGCTGTATTTTCTCCTCTGCCCCTTTGTAAGTAGCAGCTCTGGGGAGCCACCTCTGAGCCTGAGTGGGAGCTGCAGCAACAGCCTTCGAAGCACACTGGATTGACTGTCAGAAAGCTGCAGTCTTACATAGCTGTGAGGCCCAGCACAGCTACACATACAGGTTGTGGGTCCGTTTTAACTTTGTTGGTATTTTTATAATGCATTTTTTTTTCACTCTCTGAAATTGTTTCTGGTTCTACTTATGCCCAATTTTTTATATTCAGAATTGTCTCTTTTTGCACTGTTATAAAAGCTATTGTCTTTTAAAATGTCAATTATTTTTGATTTTCAAAGCAATTTAGTAACAAGAGACATGCAAGCCTGACGCCCAACCAGGAAAAGCAGTCTTCAGTCTTTGCAGTTTTCGTAGGATACTTTACTACCTAAAAGTCTCATTAAATGTGCATGAAAATTGTATGAAGTGTAAAGAAAATACAATGCTGTAGTTCTGTGAGATGTAAATTCAACATAAGAAAATCAGTCACAAGGCTTCCAAGATCACTTTCTGCATTCCTGTCTGCTTCTGGTTCCAGATGTGCATGACCCCAGATGTGTCCCAGCTTCAGGGAAGATGCATTCCCAAATTGGTGATCGCTGGGGACCTTCTGAAGCACACCACAGCTCTGTCCATGTTCAGATGCATGCAGAGATGCCACCTTGCTTTCCCGTGGTGCAGAGTGAGGAAGGGGCTAGGGTGTTCTGCCAGGCCAGGAGAGCTGGAAGCTCTTTCACACCCATGGTGTGGAGCCTCGCACCTCAGGCCAGCAGTATCTGCTTCAAAACAAGGCATCTCCTTGCTGCAGTTGAGGGTCTGGCCATGCTACAGGGGGATGGTTACTGAAGTCATCAGACAAAGACCTCTGAATGGCGAGGGGAGATCGCATTTTGATGTGCAGCTTTGCACTGGTGTTCGTGAAAGTGCTCTTTTTTTATCCTTAGGTTCTGTGGTGACTGCTGTGAAAGGTGCCAGCATCAGCAGTAGAGTCATTTCCCATCAAACGGTGTTTGTGTCACCAGGCTAGGGATAGTGCTCTTGCCTTAAATGAGGTTAACAAGAGAGGCTCTTCCTCTTGCTTGGCTGGTGGTGTACTTCTCTTTCTCCCCCTGCTTTTATAACTGGCGGCAGTGATGCCAAAGCTGAAGCAAGAGCTATTGCCATATTTCAATGTGTAGCTTGCAAAACTAGAGCCTTCTGAAGGCAAGCGGTGGCCACAAGCTGCTGGGCGTTTGCAGAGGCCAGCATCACAATCAGCATCATCCTTTTCCACTTGAAATTAACATATGCTAGCCAAAAGGTGATAGTGGGAAAGGAACTGGTGACACCGATCCCAAGTCAGATAACTCCAGCTGTGCAGCTCAGTTTAGTCTGGAATAGTTTCAAAACATGTAGGGCCTAGCCACAGGAGAGAAGGTCCTGGAATACCCGAGCAGCTTGCTGAGCATTTGGACAGGCTGCTGAAGGCCTTCTGCAGGCAGAGGTAGTCTGCCACTTTCTTTAGAATATAAATGCCTTATTTCTAAAGGCAAATGAAGCCTTTGAGTTTTTGTTAATCTCCTTCCTGTATTTTTTTTTTTTGTTTCTCTATTTTTGGTGAGAGCGCTGGTTTTTAGTTGTTTTTCTTATCGCTGGCTAGATGCTGAGCTTGGATTTTTACTCTATTCAGAGGCGCAGGCGGCTTCATAGAGTGCCTAATTGCTGTAGTTCTGGGAATTGGGTATTTAGAGTTTGCTTCCGCCTTGTTTCACAAGAGAATGTGATGCCTCCTCATCACTGGGCTCCATTATTAGACTTTGCAACAGTGAAACCGAAGTACTGTAAAGAGCAAAAAATAACCTGAAACTGATAAAAATGGAGAAGCTCCTGGGAGCTGTGGAGATGAGGATGTGATTGTTAATCGTTTTAAGGTAAGAAGTGACTGTAGAATGCTTATATGGAAAACAGTGTGTGTACACAGTATTACTGACTGTACCACCATTGGTGATATTTTAGAGAAGGACCCAAAAATATGTACTGGAGTTTTTTTGGCTCTTCAGACATGATGGGTGCAGAAGTCTGATTCTATAGCATTATTGGACAACTATTAACTTCTGTAGAGATGTATGAACTTAATTAATGGTTGAAATGATATGCATAAGAGAAAATTTTAGAAGCTTGATTATGGAGGAATGGTTATAAAATGTAATAGCATGCAGATAGAAGTGGAAATCTTTTATTGTAGTCTAGAGGATTTGGAAATATTCTCTTTCATTAAATGTATTCCTTAGAATGCTTTTGAAATCTTGTCATGAATAAACTCTGTGTTAGCACAACTCTTTGTTTTAAAGCAAATATTTTGCTATTTCAGAAAAATTGCACACTCTTAAAATAGAACCCAACAAAAGAACTCCCTTGACCTTCCAACAGCTTGCTAGAATGCGGAACCTAAGTTAGGTTTGGTGAAAAAAACTTCATGTAGAGTTTTTTTTCTTCTTCATACTTAAAGCCTTTAGTGATTTGTAGAATCTGAGCTGTTTTCTCTTAACTGCTGTTGGCACTCTTGCCCGGCAGTGTTTACACGACAAAATAATTATAAGACCCAGATAGATAAATGAAGATAAATAATAAACTCTTTTTTAACATAGAGCTCAGTAGGTGAACACAGAAGAAAAGCACACTTTTCTCCATGCTTTTTGAACATGTGTTTTTGAACCTTTCTGTTTAATTTTGCAGGCGATGCTAAAACCAGAGTTGATTTTTGGGGAAGAATTTTGAAGGAGGGAAGGTGGTTGACTGGCAACATTAAGGGAAGCCATTTTTGGGGAGGGCTTCTGGGAGGTCCTCTGGACTTTGAGGATAGCACAGTAAAGATGTTGGAAGGGAAACACTAGGGAGGAAGCAGATGGAGTTACCTAGTTCAGGATCTTCAGTTTTTCTGGGAGTTTCTGATCATAAGGGAAAATTTCTTGATTTTTCCTGATACTTAAACGTTTCATCCACAGCATAATTGCTTACCGGCAGTTTTCCTTTGTGACATATTTGTTAAAAATTTCCTCAGGATGCTGGCAAATTAGATAAAGCTTTTGCCTCTTAGAAGCTTAAAAATCAAGGAGTTTCACCTTCCTCTTCCTTTACCTTTGTGCAATAGATGTGTACTTGGGGAGGCCAGGTTATGCTTAAAAAGAGTTTGGCATTTAACAACTCTGCAAATGAAGTTACCTTATTTGTGCAAAGAGATCCAGGTCTGTGGTTCTACTAGAAGCCGCATGTTGAATTTTTGGAGGAGGATCTAATGAATTCTCTCAGTTGGCAACTAGAAACTTCTGAAAATGTTTGTTAACGTGCCAGAGGTGTATGTGATGCTTAAGAGGTTGATCTTTGTCCCAGAAGACTTCCAGTTGAAACTTTGTTCCCTCCTTTGACATGCAAGCTTTGAGTTTGCCCTGAGAAACTACAAAACATAGCACAGACAAAAATCTATGTGCATTAACTACTTGAATAGTTAGCACCTGCCAATTCTCTTGCTATGGTGTTAATTTCTAGCTTAATGATATGTGGCTAGCTACTTTTTTCTCAGGCAGTTTTAGGAATTGTTTCTGTTGTGCACCTTGTTGTTAAAAGGATTTCATAAAGCTCACCGGAGAACCCTCCTTATAATTCTGTATTTTATCTTTTTCAGACTTAAAAAGCCTCTAATTTGCTTTTTCCTCCTCAGTGATCTCTAAATTATTTTGTATCCAGAATACCTGTAAGGCTTTGATTGATTATCGTGATGGGGTAAGAATTGAGTAATTGATTGCCAGGTTCCATTAAGCATAGGAAGTATAAAAATTAATTATTTTTTCTTTTTAAAATTTTTGTTTTCAATGTTATCTCGATTATTTTTTTTTTTTTTTTTACACTTGCAAGTTGTTTCCCCCCCCACTAAGGACAAACAGAAAACTTCTCCTTTCATCTTCACTCTCTCTGATTTATGATAAATTTAGTTTCCTTCGGCCTGGCATTTGCTTCAGCAGGCAGTCTTCCTTCAAGTACCACCCTGATTGATGTATAATCTTTGATATCTTCCATTAGCCTCCAGGATCACTAAGTTCAAGGCCCTCTTGGAACCTAAGGAGCCCTGCCGAGGAACTGAAGGCCTTCAGAGTCCTTGGGGTGATTGACAAGGTAATTCTTCAGTGTCTCTTCAAGAGTTCAGTCATAAATTGACTGCATGCTGACATTTTGTCTTTGAAGCTGTGGATCTTAAGGATATGAAACAAAAGGAGAAAATGACTCAAATGCATCTGCACTTTAAAATAACAAAAGTAGAAGAAAAAAGGCTTTTATCTAAGCAATTCATGTAAGGTCATGCAAAATATATTTGAGCTAAAGGATAAAGGTACATGTTTGGTGGCATTCAATAGGATGAGGCTTGTTTTTCAAAAATGAAGTTATGGTTACAATACTGGGGTAAGGACAAGTTGATGTGTTTTCAGCTGAACAATCTGGTGGATACTTGAAATATAGAAGGGTAGAAATTCCTACTTTTTAACTGTCACTTGAAATGGGGTCTGGGGGGACACGTGACTGTTCTTCTTCCCTGAGAATTTGGAATTGAAATCCCCTGCCAAGACAGAGATTCAGCAATGAAGCCAAGTTTATTTTTGACTCATGCAAATAATGTCTTCCAAAATCCCAGGGTAATACCCCCCTGTAAACAGTAAAGGACCATATGGATTTTTTGCAAGCCTAATTAAGAGACCAGAAGAATTGCTGCATTGTTTTGATAATGCTGATTAGTTATCACCTTACCAAATACTTTTAAGATGATATATTATTCAGCAGTGTGGCAGTGGCTAATGCAGACTGTAAAGGCTCATTTCCTTTTTGCCGTGCCAATTCCCTTGTGCCTTTTGATAGTTCCTTATATAGTCCCTGGTTTGTGCATGATGTACTAACGCACGGTCAATTTATGCATTTGTAACATGCATCAGAAAACCTGTAGCAGGTCTCTTAAGGTCTGTATTTCTTGGTTTTTTTCCTTGTTGGACTGAACCTAGCTATGGGGACTGATTTTTGTTTTTCTTTGCCTGTTTTGTTGTAATTATGTGCATAAGTTGATAACTTTTCCTCAGAGGGCTATATACATTAGGTATTATGGTTGTTTTTATAGCGCACAAGGTTTTCTCAGCTCTGACTTCATATTCATTGTGTCTTTTTTTCCTCAGTTGTAAGTACAGAATTTAGCCGGTGTTCCACTCCGTATACATATCAGAGAGACAGGTTGGAAAGAGCACCTATCTTGGATTAATAGGCACTAACTACATTAGTAGCCATTAAATGGATGCAGTAGGCATGGACTTTGTGAATTAGTCTGACAATGTGAGGCTGCAGAAGTGTTGGAAATGAACCAAGACAGACCTTTTCGGTATCTTCATTCTTGTATAAGAACAATGAACAGCAACTGGAGAAGATGCTTGATCCGAACGAAGCTTTTGGAGTCCTTGGTGTTATCAGATCTCCCAGATCTCTTTGAGCACAGCTCTAGTAAGTGTCCCAGGTGCGAGCTGAATGTGTCCAGATCTTTGAGGCACAGTTGGGAAGAATCAGGGTTTTGGTGATGACAAAAATACAAAAACTTAGTGTTGGAGATGTGCGCAAGGAGTAACAGGCCTGTGTATATAGCTGGTATGCTCATGGGTAAACAATATCATAGGGGTCAGAGTTAATGTTTAATTACTGTATGAAAAAGGGAGCAATATTCTTTCAGGTGTCTTTGTACTCTGCGTACCTGCTTCCAGATTCTCCTTATTATGAACTTAATCTTATTCTGAATATGCTGTCTTTTTAAATATATTTTTAAATGTTCGTAAAGTTGTGAGGCAAATGAAGAAAAGCTGCTCTAAGCCCAAATGTTCAGAGCGTGTTTTATTTGGTTTTATAATGCATACACAAAATGCATGTGACTATGAAGCAAAAGTGTGCACATGTATCTGTGTGCTGAAGACGATGCCCCTGCCTTTGATTTAAAGCACCATCTCCCTTCCTTCCTCACCATCACTGTTCTTTGCCTGCTTCTCTGCTTGCATATGCCCTAAAGCTCACATCATGGAGAAATCCAGAGAGATGTGTAAGTATCCTCACTGGAGCCGAGCAGATTACATAGCGTGTTTTTTCTTGAAAATAGATTCTGATTGTCAGGGCCAGCATTGAAGATGCCATGCTTTTGGGCACAAGTCTGTAACCGATTCAGCATCATGCAGAGTTTTGCCTGAAAATACTCTTCTCCTATGCTAACCCTGAGGTAGCTGCTTCGGTTTCAGCAGAAAATGGGTGTATGGATAGTAATGAGCCACTGGCATTTTTACTGCTGTCTTGCCTAATCCTGTGCAAGACTGGCTTAAACACACTGACTTAAAAATGGTGGTGGTTGGTTTGCAGACTTGTTCTTCCACTGCTGCTTGAAGCCCAGAGTGGTGTCTGCCTGCTGCAGTGCTGCCTGGAGAAAACCAGCTGTTAACCTGCACTCCAAATGCCAAAAGGTTCAGTGCCTTCCCTTAGAGTAATGTCAGTCTCTGTTCTTCTTTTGAAGTCTCTTGAAGTGTTTTGAATTGGCTTCATTTTCACAGACAAAATGCTTGTTGCTACCTGAAACTCTGGGTTTTTCAAACTATTTTAGGCTAGGCAGAATGATTAGACAATAAATTTTAGCCTAGTTTATTCCCAGTGTGCCATCTTTCCCTCTCTGCCTGCCTTTCCACTTTCCTTGTCACCTGAATAATTTTTGCTGTGTTGACACTTTTCTGCTGAATCTGAGTTAGAGATCTTAGCATTATTAAGCTCCTTAAAATACTGTGAAAATTCACAGAAGAATGACCATGTCTGTGCCTTGCCTCCCATCCTTCTGCTTCTGCTCTCGTGCAAAGGCTGTGGTATAAATCCAACTGTTTTAACAGACCCAAGAGGACCTACACTTTGCTTGAGGAAAGGTTTCTTGAATTCTGCTGCTGCTATGTTTGCTCACTTCATGGTGTCGAAGGTTAACTAGGTGGTGTTTGCAGGTATTTTATGTGTTTATTATGGGAAGAGTCCACCTGTGAATAGGTTTCTGAAAATAGAGGTTTAATCTAATTATAAAGGTGGCTTTTGTCCTGCAAATGTTGTGGACTCTGAGGTGCTGCTGATTGGGCAGCAAAGCTCTTGTTCGTGTTACCAGAGGTACCGCATTGAAAACAGGCTGATATGTAAATATTTTAGCTACTGTTATCACCAACCAAGAATGATCAATTATTTTATCAGTTCATGTACCTTAAAGTAGAAAAATTCTTTTTGGAATAGCAAAGATTTTTGCTTTCAAAATTTGCCTAATTAAAAATCAAGGTTGCAGATTCTGTGCTGAGTTTCTGCCCTAGGCAAATCTTTCCTTTGAAGCTACAACTGGCCCCTGAAGAAATGACTTTGTTATGGTGCTGCTGGATACCTTCGCAATGCTGTTTCAAATCCAATTTCTTATTCTTTAGAACCCTCTGTTATTTAGATTCATTCAATTTAAAGATTCATCTTGAAAGCAGAGTGCATTAAGTAATAACTATGCCTCTGTAACCAATGACTATCTTTTATGTCTTTTCTATCCCCTCCCCTGGTCCCCCATCAAGCCACATTGTCAGTGTTGGCACTGGTGTGACTGTGATCAGTTCTTCCGCAGATGTCTGTACATTTGAGCTTGTTGTTCAATACGCTGTTTGTTAAGCTTTATTATACAATCTGAAACCTTATAAAATAAAATACTTTCATCAGGGCCTTGCTAAAATAATTTTGAGAGTTTCTGAAGAGGATTCTAGAAGTAGATAACTTCTTTTCTGAAGAACTGGGAGCAATTCTGTTAATCATGAGTATAGGTTATTTTTTGTGGCTGTCGTGATATCTTGAGAAGTCATAACTCTGATGGTAGTACATTTTGATGAATTGACCTTAGAAACATACAGAAGAACCAAATCAGTATTATTAATTATTTAGAAAGTGTGATTACTACTTGTCTACTTGATGAGTGAAAGTGCCAAAAAGCAGCAGTATATAGAATATATGTAGAGTTCGCATGCAGAATCTGCAGGCCCATAGTTGAATTCAAAGAGGTTATGGTTAGTTTTAATGGAATTTAATCAGAGGATAGGAGAAATGGGCTCTTTTTATGGCAGTGTGTGTGCTGTGCATGATAACTATGTCCTGTTAGTGTTTGTTAGAAACTTAAATATTCGGCATTTTATTTTGAGGTGAGGTTAAAGACTGTTGCAGTTGTGAAATTGAGTTGACTGTAGCAGATGTTTTCTCTCACCTGGCTCACAGGTGCACACTGCCAAGTGTCTTTAGATCATCTTATGGATTTGAATGTGTGGCCGTGTGCACGTAAGAGGTGTGGGGAGAAGGGAGCTGTAATAAATGGCACAATCGAGTATAGGCATTCATTCTTGTTTCATTACGATGCTTAAAAAGAGAAACTGGCTGAAAACATATTCTAATGAATTCAACCAACTAGCAAGTTTTCCTCATCCAAACATGGCATAATGGAAAATAGCAGTCGCAAAAATGGTTAAAAATCTGAAACTGAGTAATAATAGTAACTATTAATACAAATAAAAAAACTTTTAAGAGCTTGTTTTATGTTTTGATAACACTTTAGTGTCTTAAGTGACTTGCCAAGTTCTACAAAATCAAATCAACTACAGAGTCATCAAAACTGATTTTTCTTGGCTCACTACCTTCCTTTCCTTACTGCTGCGGGATTATTCCTAAGCAACAGCCAGGTTTCAAGCCTCAAGTAACAAAGCTTGCTCAACTTTAAAACGCAATCTCTCTTCCAGCTAGAGTCCTGTCCCTTCTTCCCTGCCCTCAAACACCTGCCACTTGTTTTCCTGAAGTCTTTCCATTTATAGCAGTCAGAACATTTCTGAGTGTTTTGTTGTTATAACCCTTAGTCTCTCTCTAGCTTCTTTCTTGTTTATCTCACTAAAATTTCTTTTGACTTCAGTGAATGTTTTGTTTCATCTGACATAAAACAGTCCTAAGATTGGGTAAAGTAATGCAGATTGTGCCCTTCCCTTTATAAAATAGAAATTAAATTATTGAATATTCCAGTGCAGGCTGAACTATATGTATCTTCTGGCTTCCAGAAAGAAATAATTTATAGAGATCTTTTCTTTTAAAAAAAAAAACTATTTAAGTTTGTCTTCCTAACTGTTACTAGGTTGCTTAGTACATAATTGGTGCCAGGCAATTGCTCTGTGATGCTGAGTAGCATTTCATATTGGTAAACTGTATTCTCTAGTAAAACCTGCCAGATACATTTTTCTAGGTTAATATTTCACCATTTGTCATTTATTGGCGAGTTTTTAGTTTTCTCTAAGAAGGTGGACTTTCCTCTCTGTTACCAACCAACTAAAAGAATTTAAAAATTCGAATTTGAATATATGCTGCTTTCTTAGCATTTGCATTATTTAAAGCTGCACCATTTGTCTTTTAAGTACACTATTATTGCAAGTCATAGAATATACGAGCTGTAAGTTCCTTAGAATAATGGTTTGAAAGGAGGAATAATTGCAAACTGAAGATAATTCATATTGCACAGGTACAAGGATAAGCAATAATCGCATTTTTCATACATATTAGCTAAATGTAATCTCTTTTTATAACAACAGAGGGAGACGAGCAAGAGTCCGGGTGGTGTAATCTGAAAAGTGACAAGAATAAATCTGTGTTAAGTCGATTTTTTAATCCTGGTAGCCTTGACAGCCGGCACAGCTGAGGAGAGTGGGGGGAATTGCACGCCTGCCTCTGCCTCATCACCACAACCGTGCCTTGAGTGTGGCACCCAGCCACATGCCAGCCCCTGCTAAGGTTTTCTTGCAGTCCCAAGTACTTATGCTAGGATCGGGTGACCAACTTGTCTTGTTCCTGGTTGTCTGTCACTACCTGTAACAGGATTTTCCAACTAGTGAGGTAAATGCAAGGAGAAAAATCCTAGGTGATCATCTGATACATCTTCGAGTTCGTAGGACTTTTGCTAGAGAATCTATACTATGGTAAGAGTGCGTTTGTTTAGGAGATAATGACCAGAATTAATAGATGGCCTACTGGTGATGTTATTACATGATGTGTTTTCAGTGTAGAACGGCAATTTAATAACAAAATGGAGCTGGTTTTAAAGTAATCCCTTAGCTCTGGTGTGTCTTCGAAACCTTTCTGGTATCTGGAACTGCAGTAAGTGATCCTGTTCCATTTCCTTTGATCAGGCACGAGCTATTTTTCAGCCCGTGTTAATGAACTTAAAGCCACGTTTTTGTAAGCAAACGTGTTTTGAGGTGTTTATTTTGATCAGTGTTAAAACATACTGAAGTAAATAAAAAGCACAGGTATGTTCTGTGCCACGTCCTAAAAGTGCGGTGTCCTGGTTTCGGCTGGGATGGAGTTAATTTTCTTCCTAGTAGCTGGTACAGCGCTGTGTTTTGGATTTAGTATGAGAATAATGTTGATAACACACTGATGTTTTCGTTGTTGCTAAGTAGTGCTTATATTAAATCAAGGACTTTTCAGCTTCCCATGCTCTGCCAGGTGCACAAGAGGCTGGGAGGGGGCCCAGCCAGGACAGCTGACCCAAACTGACCAAAGGGCTATTCCGTACCATATGACATCATGCTCAGTATATAAACTGGGGGAAGTTGGCCGGGGGGCAGCGATTGCTGCTGGGGGACTGGCTGGGCATCGTTTGGTGGGTGGTGAGCGGTTGCATCACTTGTTTTTTTCCTGGGTTTTGTTCCTCTCTCTCTCTCTCTTTTGTTGTTTTCCTCTTCACTACAATTTATTACTATTATTTTATTTTATTTCAATTATTAAACTGTTCCTATCTCAACCCATGAGTTTTCTTACTTTTGCTCTTCTGATTCTCTCTCCTGTCCCACAGGGTTGGGAGGGTGAGCAAGTGGCTGTGTGGTGCTTGATTGCCAGCTGGGATTGAACCATGACATGTGGAGACTGGAAAAAAATCAGTATTAGAAGCTGGGCCGGGGGGAAGGGAGGGGGAAAAAAAACCAGAAAAGAAAGGGGGACTGGGGAAGCAAAGTCTGCAGTGTGATAGAGGACTGCATTTATGTTAAAGCCACCTGCAGGAGAGCAGTGCATTTAGAGCAGTCCTTAGTTCTTCCAGTGTTGTCCCCCATGACCTTGTTTGGGTGCTCAGTAGGGTGACTAATGGTTCACCACGTTCTTTTTTCCTGGTGACTTGCCTGTTGCCTGCCTCTGGGTTTGTGATTCCCCTTATGCTGACTTCTGCAGTATTCCTTCAGTCTCTTATCTCAGGGCTTTGATGCATATGTTCTGAAGGTGGCCACCGTGACTTTGGGTGGCAGCAGATGGTAAACCTTCAGGCTGCCACCGGCTGTACTGGTGTTAAGTTGGAAACTTAACGTTTGATGAAGAATCAGTAGTGCATATGAAAGAGCTTTTACTGCAGAAATATCTTTTAATTAAAAAAAATTAGCATACTGAAACATTTGCTAATTTCTGTGCATTTAAAGGATCCTAAAATTAACTGTTTTCTTAAACCTAGACTATGGTTATTTACCAGGCAGGTTTTATTTTATTTTTCTCCAATTAATTGTACCTACTATATTGAATTGAATTTAATTTATTTTCCACTAAGCTGTTGGATACCCTGTAAATCAAATCTAAGAAGCTAATTTTTTTAAGTAGCTGCTGTCAGCATCAGAATTAACCCTTGACTTAGGAAAAAAAAAATAAAAATCACAAGTAGAAAATCCTATTTGGCATCACGGAGGGGTATTGCTATCTGCCACTTTACTGAGATGCTGCCATGAAGCGCTGCTGTGTTCACTTGTTTTTTGGGGTTGTGCCTGAGAGCTCAAGTGCTTGTACAAAACAGGGACGTCTGCGCTGCTGAAGACACTTATTTATGTTATATATTTATTTGTAGCAATTGCTATTTGCCTGTCAGTGTTTTTGGCCAACCAGTTGAGGTTGTCATCAACGCAGAAAAATAGGGAAAGAGTGAGTAAGCAACAGTGCCGTAAAAGCCAGTGTGATATGTAGACCTTGACTCTGTTTGTACATAAGTATAACAAATAGGATTTTGCCTTGTCTCCTTTTGTGCCACAGTCTAGTTGCTCAGTGCCCAGGAATGCCCTGCTGTGCATTCTTCTTCCTCCCCTCTGAGATAGGATGCTGAATGTTACAGCCGACAGCTCATTGTTAGGAGGTATTAAATACTACAAGTTACACAGTAGTCATCATCAGTGAAATAGGTTCCATCAGCTTGTGTGAGCTAGGAGCAGCCTAGTCTAACGTGAGCATGTCTCTGTGATCTGCTCTGGAGAAGAACAGAGTTATGCCATAGGGAATGCTATGTGGAATCCTGTTTTGTTCTGTCGTGCCATTAGGGTGGAGACTTGTCACTTTGTATTTTAAAAAGAAATCTTAGAAAAAGAATTACTGAAGCACTCCCTGTTGCAATGGGAGAGAAGTGTGAAGGAATGCAGACAGGAAAGACTTGTTGGGATTGCACTACTATCTAGAAATTGTCTGTAAAGCATGAGGTGAGATGAATAAGTTGGCATTTGGGTCAATGGCAGGCTTACTGTTATGCACTTCTGCAGCAGCCTGGTAACGCATCCAAGAGTTGCTCACCTTTCTGTGCTCTGGATGTGTGACAGAAAGTCAAGCAAATATACTTGTGACCATCTCTTTCCTGGTCTTATCCCTTCCTGAAAAGCCAGTTTTCTGATAGTGATTTATTCATTCATGTAGTCCTTTATTTGGGTGAATCTGGTTAAACCACCTTTTTGTAATATGCGTGCAAGCAGGTTTTTGATTTGGTGGGCCCATGTAAAGTCCACAGTCTGCCAGGGCAAAATGGAACATCACTAGGTGAATTTCTAAAGTTACTTTTATGACTCTCTTCTGGGCTTCTCAGAGTCCCTTTTGAGGTAAACAGTCTTGCAGAAAGGTCGGTATTGAATCAGCAAAGAAATAATTTTCCATGAAATGAAGTGGAGCTGTAGATGATCATCACTGGGGGAAGGTATGATGCTTGATGGGAAGGAAAAAGAAAAGCTGGTTAGTCCATCTAGGTAGTTAACCTCAAAGGCACACAAATACTATTTGTTGTTATTACAGTTATAAAACTGTAGCTGCTACTTTCATTTTGATGTTGTAATATAACAACAGATGAAGCCAGCCCTGAAGGGACCCGTTGTCTGCTTTATTCGCGTTAGTGGTAGTCATTCTATATGTTGTCTTATAGGGCGAGGGCTCAGTAATCTGTTCTGTTACACCATATGCTAATACAGTGCTGATAAGCAAGTGTGAAAAATGAAAGGGAGGAATACATTAATTGTATTTGTGCAATAAGGTATGCTATCAAAGGTAATTATTTCATGACAGTTTTAGTTATAGCAGTTGTTTTATCATGGAATAAAAGACGGCTTTAGGAGCCTTTTATTGGAAAGACAATTGTATCAAATTAGTACCAAATTAGATTTTTGTCTTTATAAAGGTGAGCAAACCCATGAGCAGTTTTTAAATTGGTGTCTTCTACTCTACAAATGAACAAATCCTGTTTGAGGGTTAAAGAAGCTATTATTCTGTCCTTTATGCTGACAGCTTCATTACTGATTGGCCTACTGTTGGTATTAAAAAAATGTTTGGCTCCTTATGATCTTTGTGCATGCAACTATAATATTAATACAGACCACGGAACTGTTCATTAAGAAATGACTTTAAATGAGGTTGATGCTTGTAAATCTGGAGAGATACAGATGTTAAATGCTGCCATTCCTTTTCATATACAGCCGTATGGCTAATAATTTCCAAGTGGCTAAAGCTCTTGTTAGCAAGAGTGCTGGTGTGTTAAGAATGGCCCTATAAATAACTTTAAGAACTGAAGTTGAAGGTGCTTCTTTTAAAGACTATTGTTAACTAAACATTATTGCCAAACAGATGGAAAGCATTCACCAGCCTGATGTTTTTAGGTCTAATTATATTATCGCCAGTCCTGTACGGCTCAGTTGAAGAGGTGTATCCAGAGGCCAATTTATAATCATTTAGCCAACACCTGTTTGGGAGATATTGACAGTCAAAGGGCACATTTAAAAAAAAAATCACATATGTTCTTGTATTTATTGCCTCAATGTGAACAGTGTCTAGTTACAAACAAACTTGGGAGAAGAAGGAGGAAAGTGACCGTAAACACATAGTTGTTTCCAAACCATTTTTATCTTCTTTTGGTACGTCTTGTAAAATGGCTTTTGTTTTTCTCTTGTTCTTTTGGTTTTCTTTATTTTTTTTTTTGTGGTATGTTTGTTTTGGTTGGTTGGTTGGTTTTTGGTTGTGTGTGGGTTGTGGGTTTTTTTTGTTTGTTTTTTTTGTTTGTTTTTTTAATTTTACACCTTTTGGTCAAGCAAGGATAACAAAACCAGTTTTACAGTTGTTATTTATTCAGCTGGTTTTCACTGTTTCTGGAAGTCCCAGGTAAGAGGCCTGAAAAGTTGTTTGGCAAACTCGTAGCCTGGGGACATTTGCGTTTCCTTACTGTGCCCTTGACATGGAAATTGTGTGTCATTCCTTTGTCAAAAAATCTCAGTAACACCAACTTCTGCTGACCTTTTTTTTTTTTTTTTTTTTTTTGGGCCAGAACATATAGAACAGCTTTTAAAATTGGGCGCAACCCTAGTAAAAGAGGAGCTCTTTGAGATGGAGAGGAGTCTGTCACTTTATTTCTTTTGGTGAAATTTGGTGAGAGAGAAATGATTAAAAAAGACTCCAATTCTCCTCCTCTTGCTTGAGATGCTCAGGGGTGCGATGGGGAAAGACGGAGGGCAGTGTTTTGAATGCAGCCATTCCAAAGAGCAAAGGTTGCTTTGCTGCAGCCGCTGCTTGGGCGAAGCCAGCACAACCCTGCCCTGAGACCTCCCCTCCTGACCCAACTACCTGGGCCTTTTGCACATTTCTACCTCACCTCACTGTGGGCACTGCACGGGACGGCTGTTTCTGCCGTTCCCTTGGCGTGGGGAAAGTCAGCATGACACCCGTTCAGAGATAGCAGGACATGACTGCATTGCTGCCCCACACAGCAGGGAGATACAGGAGAATGTGTGCTGTGTTGTCCTTCTCCTGCCACCTGATGAATCCAACACCATGTTACTCCTGGCACATCATTCCTCTGCAAGAAGTCTTTTTTGATGCGAGCTGACTTGGCTTCACTGCATCTTGTCTGTTGACTTGGCGTTGCTGCATCTTGTCTATTGAACTCAAAGTTTGGTAACCCCAGAGCTGGCATTTGCTTTAGGTGTTTGATTTTTGCGGCCTAAATATTTTGGTATAACTGTATGTGAATATTTATACTGGAAGTTTACAATGTCTGTGGTAAATACACAGCGAGTGCACACTCTTGTTCCTAGAGGAGGGTTGGGCTTGTGCTGCTCGTGTGGCTGTCTTGCAGCTGGTGCTTTTCAAGTACATCTGTGTTCTTGGAGTTTGAAAACAATTAATTCCTGAGCAGGGTGATTTGAAGACAGAGATGTGGAGGGTTCCAGCTCCCTAAAGATGCAGTTTCCCATATATATATACACATACATATTTTTGCTTGGTTTGTTTTCAACACCTAAATAAATGGAGCTTGTGAAGAGAGTAGTTGTGGTTTAGTACTTCTCTCATTGCTGTGCTATGTTTAAAGTGCTTTCAGTAGGGGCGATGCACTCCTAACAGAGATGCTCTCTGCTCTGTAGGTGTTCTCCTCTCTGCCGCGAACCCATCCGCTCTTTTCTCCCTAAATAAATCCTCTTTTTTTTTTTTTTTTTTGTTGTTACCTTAATACTAGTTTACAGTAGCACAAAGGGACTTCCTTGCAGCCATTTCTGTTGTTGCTTATGAGTGCTGCAAAACAAAAATGACGGCGGAGGAATGAGACAGCAGTGACTATACAGTTGATAAAACAGATTTTTGTGGCCTGGGCATTTTTTCCTAAAAAAAGACTGGTTATCAAATGTATGCTGCAGGACTTTAATTTTGTTTTTTTTAATCATTACTTATATCACTTCCTTTGTAAGAGTATTCAACATTAGATTTAAGAACTGTGTTTTGTGAACTTACTTGTGAATCTTAAATATTTCTCTGAATACTTTTTGCTTAGGTTTTGCTTGTAATGGACACTAGAACACAGCAAACTTTTGTACTGAAGGTGAGTAAAGTCTTTTATTACTCCTCTAAACAGTTTGGCCTCTTAAATTACGCCACCACACAAAGATCAATTTGCATCTAATGTATAGAGTTATCTCTGCAATATATTGTTATGTTAATACATATAATCCCTATTAAGCGCACTGGAATTCTTTTTGCTGGTATTCAGTTGCTTTCCCTTCCTTTCTCTGTGATGTCTCTAGTGCTCGGATGTGCTGGTTTACTCACTTGAGTTGCCACTGATTATTGAGGCCAACACCTTAGCAGGCTTCGGTAAAGAATCACAGTTTCAGTGGGCTGCTTAAAACATCTGTAAAGCCCTGGTGGCTCAGGACACGTGCAGGCTGCTGATGAAGATGAAAATTCTCCTTAGCCCAAGTACATCCACAGCACTTTGTGTTTGGTCTTCCTTCCTTTAGCTGAAGAATACGATAATTGGCCAAAGTGAATTCTGGATGAAATGGACGACTGGTCTTATTCAAAATTGCTTTCCTATGTTTTACATCAGTAGGCTGTGAAAACTGAGTTTAACGTTACTAAACGATTGAATTAACGAATAGTTAATTGGTCAGAATAAAATTTTTCACATTACTCTTGTGTTTCAGAAAGTGCTCAGATCAAGATCCCAATATGCTCGGAGCATCTGTGATGCTGAGAATTAGTTTAGTATGAGTATTGCTATTGTGGCCATTATTTCAGGCTCCCCTTGACATGGATTCCACTGCTGATGGGAGGAAGGACTGAAAAACTGTGTCCTGAACATGGAGCTCTAATTAGTTGTTAACGTTGTAACTTCAGGTCTGGCTTACAATCCTGCCTTAACTTTGTTCATCTGGCCTTTGAAATTGTTTGTCTTAAGTATGTGCAGGGTACAGAAAACCTGTTTGTTCCTCAGAAAGGATTATTTGTGAATATTATATATTAGAACCTCACTTTATCTACCGGCAGATAGAGTAACATTGAATTTCCCATTTAACTGCTTATGTTTATCAATATTGTAATAGGTCACACTATTGACATAATTTTTTTCACTCTTTCTCTCTCCTCTCCCTTTCTCCCTCCCACATCAATTTTTTCACTTCTGGCAACTTCATCTCTGTGCTACCTCCCAAAAATCATTACCTCTCAAGGAGACTAATCCTTTCCTTTCCTTTTTGTTGTGGTGGTTGTTGTCTTTAGTAAAGTACAGTGGAAACGTGAGGATTACCTGTAAGGCTAAGGCATTCTTTTGTCTTTAGAACTTGAATTGAATTTTTTTAATAGTGTCTTTTGGTCACACACAAAAATAAAATTTTAAAAAAAGGTCACAGGGAAATAACTGAGTGTCATCCTGATGACTTAGTTTGAGAGAGATTCTAATAAAAACATTGACCCATGTAATTGATTTTAATGGCAGCTTTGTGCCATCTTCTGTTCTCTGGAAATGCGCCAGATGCCATCAGCACAGCCTCGGGGGACCGAGGGGCATAGAGCAGCAGATGAGTGGTTTCTCTGAAGCCCAGAGTAACTCGGATAGATTAGTTTGGTTGATAAACACAGAGCACAGCAGGCTCCAAAGGCAACTGAGGGTACAACTGACCTTTTTGTTCTCTGTCAGGGTCTAAGGAAAAGTAGTGAGTACAGCAGGAGCAGAACGACCATCATCCCCCGCTGTGTGCCCAACATGGTGTGTCTGCACAAGTACATCATCTCCGAGGAGTCTGTCTTTCTCGTGTTACAGCATGCAGAAGGTTTGCCTCTCATTTAAGTATATTGCTGAAAAGAGTCAAAGGTTTAAGTTTTAATCAATGGTACATTTCATTGTCAAATTAATCTCTTACACGTCTAATTAAAATATTTTTAGTGTGCCTAAGAGATGTCATGTAAGACACCTCACTCCCATCCTCTGTCCCTCTCCCTTTTTCCTCCTCATTCTGCGGTGGATCTGATTCCTGTTTCAAATGGCCTCAGATCCTGATGGGTTACTTGAATTGTAGCAATATTGAAAGCTTCCAACTGTTTATTTTCTACAGGAGAGTGAGTGCTTTGACTGCAACAACTATCTGCAGTATTTACAGTCATCTCTTAGAGATAAAGTCTTTGGCTACTTTTGTAAACTTTGGCAAGTAAATCTTTTTAGCATCTTATAGTTAAAATGACAAGTATTCACACAAGAATTTAGTAACTCTCTGCTCAAAACATGAACATTTGCCTGTTGTTTAATTTTGCATAGTTATTCTGATCTGGATTTTTAAGAAAATAGCTAGTGGCATCACACAGGAGTTCAAAGCAGAACCACACAGTTGTGCCTTCAAACTATTTATAAAATTCCTGTTAAATGTACAGGGAACAGGTGGCACAAAATAATTACATTTTGATTTTTTTGGTCTAACACCTGGATTTAAATATTCCCTAAATGTAATTATCCGTATTTGTTTAGATTGAGTGCAGAATATAAATTTTGGGATTGCTAATAGTTCTCTTTTTAGGAAATGTTAATAATTCAGTCAGAAAGGATGATGTGAAGGAACTAAGCTAACTGATAGAGAAGATAATTTTATTACATTGAGTATTATTTCTTTTTTCCCTAATAACTTAGATTTTGGCTTTTTCATGAACAATATGTCACATGAGGCCAGTTAAAGTTAACTTTGCAGCATGAACGACTGTTTCTGCTATGTGTGACTTAATTTTGCCATGAGCAGTGATGCATGAAGAAAGGCCTCGCATTAAAGAACTGCCTGATGGTGATCTCGAGGGTTTACAGTGCTGCTCTGTACAATGCTACTTTTCTTGAGGTGCGTGTAATTCAGCTGAATGGAGACTCTCACCTGAACTGTAATCTTCATGTAAGCTAGTATGCTTTGTTTGGAGAAATAATATTTAAAAAAAATCCCCAAACAAACAAACCCCCCAACCTTGTCAGATACCAACTGCCCTTAAGGCTATCATAATCAAAGGATTAGAGACAGGATAAATTATTAATTTAAAAAACCTGTTCCTAATATTTCTGCAACTTCTGAAGACCTACAGTTTTGCTCTTCTCTTCAGGAAGAATGTTCCTTCTCAAGACAGATGGAAAACTGGATGAAGAAGTAGTGGAATTTAGGGGGAGTAGTGGTCAGATTGAGAGAACAAAGATTTTAAGGAAGGCTTAACATGACCAGTTGACAAAGATGATCTCCTGGAAGTGATAATTTTATTGTGACAACAGTGAAGAAAAATGGAGACATTGCGTGATCAGAGCTCTTTCAATTAAAAACAGCAACCTCAGCTTAACATTTGGGGTGGATGGAGCGTTGTCCTTAAAAAGGAATGACTCTCTCCTGGTCATCTTTGACATAGTCACAAATCCAGTGAAAGGTGCTTGGCCTGAATGTCCTGCTCTTACCAGCATTGGCTGTAACATGTTTTGAGTTCTATGGGGGAAGGATTTTTAATTTACTAAGTGCCTTCTAAATCAGGTTTGTGCAGCACCCCACACCATTTGTTTGATCTGCCAACAGTGAAGGTGATGTCTGTCAAGCATCCTCATTTTGGCTGGCCGGGCAGTGAACACATACTCGGAGGCAGCTACAGTTCATGTTGCCTTTCTCCCAGCTGTGGGTCTAACATGTGCACATAGGAGACATGGGAGGGAGATGGGTTATTTTGAGGTGGACTTGGGAGAGGAGGTACAGCTGAGATGAGTGCTTTCTACAGGGAGAGCTCTGAAGGGGAACAGGGGGTAGGGAGCATGGGAAGAACTGGGAAGCATTGCAGAGAAGATCGAGGACTGGCAGGCTGTGCTGGGGAGGAAGGGGAGAGCTGTGGGGACCAGAAGGGATTTTGATGTGGGTGAGGGCTGTTGTTGGTAATACATGACACATGGGTTCACTTGACTTGGGACACTTGTGGGTATAAGTTATAAACTGCATAGGGTTTTCCCTCATTTTCTGATAAAGCAGCAAGTAGTTTGGAAATGGATGCACCTCTATCCTTCTTCGCAAACCATTCAAAAATTGCGATGTGCTGTAAGGACTTTTCCCTGATTTTCAGGGGATTAACAAGATTAATTTCTTTAAGGATAGTCGCCTGCTTTCATGAACTTACTGACTGGACTCAGAACAGGCAAAGGGAGAGGGAAAGGAGTTCTATATTCTATTCTAAAGAGGGATAGCTGCAGTACAAAGCCATGAGTAAATTGCCTGAGAAGGCATACAAAAAAGCATCTTGCAGGTGTAGAACCTGATCCCAAATACCTAATTGGGGCAATAATTTTTTGTTGCCTCTAGGACTGCATGGCCTCTGCACATCACCCTGTCCCAGGAGACTGATGCTGGAAAGTGGTTGGGGAGAAAGGCTTCATTTTCAAGCTTTGGAATCCCTATAGATAAATTTGTCTTAAAATTTCATCCATCTCAGACCAAATATAAATAGAGAAGGTATTTGTAGTTTATTTTGGGAAAGGATAGAAGTTTCTAGGACAATGCTTTTTAAGTGATAGTATCTGAAACTTTATTCCATAACTCCCTGAATGCTCTTAACATACATACTCCAAGTAGTTCTGTTCCAATAGGAAAGAAGATACTGCCAGTCAAATTTATAAGTATATTACTTTGTGGTGATTTATTATGTTAGGTATGTTAGCTGCACCATTGGAAAGTTCAAGAGTAAAATATTAATTAAAGTGGGAAATGTCTTGAGTTACAGCAAATTCAGGGGAGGTTTTAATGTTATGTACAGACATGTATTTGCTAAGCAGCTTGCTATTTCTTGTTTGTAGTGAATTTTAGCTGTATTATGAAGTGCAGCACTATTGGGTTTTGTATGGGATTCTGAAAGCTTGACCCCAGACTCTTGCTCAAGATGAAGACTTTTTTTATTTTCCTTGTTTTCCTTTTTCCCCCCTTCCCTTCCNNNCATGATGCCATTGCATGCTTGGAATTGGTGAGTGAGATCTTGGGTTCTGTTACTGTGGCTTTTCTCATGGCCACAGTAGGAGGCTTCAAGGGTGTCTCAGAAGCACAAAAGTCCATAAAGTTATCTTGTAGCTTTGTTGGAAAGCGCTTGGCAAATTGTAGTGTGGTAGAGAGCCAATCTGATGTTAATAAGGCCTCGCTTCTTCTTGGCAGTACTAACTCCAGAAATTTTAGAAACAGATGCTTCAAAAATAGGCTGGGGGGCTTCCATGGGACATCAAAGTTTAAGTGGCTGTTAGAAGCTGTCAAATCTCTTTAAGCATAAACAAGCAGGAGTTCCTATCAATCTGGAGAGCACTCAAGAAACTTCATGCTGAAGAGGCTTGCTGTACGCAGGAATTGATAGACAACAAGGGGGTAGCGTTCTGGCTTGCAAAGCTGAGGATTTGTCATTAGGAAAGCAGACAGTACTAGCTGTAAAGATTTGACAGCGATCGGAGAATGTAGGAAGGGTGATATGGTCCTTGGCAAGTGACTTTTTCAGGAGGCTGCTTTGAAATAATAGCTTTTGCTCAAAGTGCATTGGGAAGTGGGAGCTTTGCCTAAACTAGCAAACTTTGTAGCAGAGATTCGCCAGCAGCAGTGGAAGCGGCCGTGTGTATAAGACTCTGGTGTTTGTAACTACTGGCATGTTAGAGATTAGGTTGGAGATTAGCTTCCAATTCATGTGTACGCTGCAACCCCACTGTGGCTGCCGTTGGGATGCTGTGAAACATTATTGTTGTATCATGGTAGTGCCTACGTGTCTGATTCCATTTTGGCCTAGAAACTGTACCAGCATAATTTTATGTAGTCATTGTATATTAACATGATGAAGTTTGCCAGTAGACATGTCTTTACTGAAAAGGAGGACAGTGATTCTAAGAAAACCGTAAGGTTGTTCTTTTTCCAGCAAGGAAGAATATTAATTTGCACAAGGTACATGACTTACGATTGCTACTCCTGGCCGTAAACAAATTCTTAGGCAGTGATGTAGAGAGTTGGGCCTGGTTTTGGAGAATAATTCAAGCAGATGTCTTTTAGTACTCTGTTTTTCTTCCCTATCCAATCACAATTTTTTGGAAGCCTGGATTGTTCACTTTGACTTTGTTTGGGATTTCCTAAAACCAGCGATTACTGCATTCTTAGCTGCATTCCAGTTCTGCAGGAGAATATTGTCCTTCAGAGTAAACTCATGGTCCAAGCTAGGAAAAGCCATTGATTTATTTTGGAATATGTCTCCTTAGTCAGCCGGTCTTTCAGGATGTAAAGCTGAAATGGTGAGTGTCTGAGCACTGGGTGGGGAAAAATCCAACAGGTCATGAATTTTTCTTGTCAGCTATAACAAAATGTGTTTAGGAGACTAAATTTGCTGACCAGTTAAGTTTAATTTTATCCTACATTATGTGCTATATAGTCTCTGTATCTTCTTCTCTTTGATGCTCCTGAGTCAAGTACTATTAATAACAAAAAACCTGCAGAAATATTTGAAAGACTATAAAAATATTTTGGAACTAACAGGATTCCTAGCCAGCTTCATCACTTGGTCACTTTATGCTGAAATTTCCTGTTGATTATTTTGGACACTAACTTTTTAGATTCTGCCTCTCGAAGCAGAGGTACAACCTCCAGAGTGCTGGAAATGTGGTTAAGTAAGGCAATTCTAATAAGTAGTTTTACATTGAATAACTGCAGAAGAATGTAGAGCTTGGTGATTTTCATGTGCTAATAAAACCAGAAAGAGTGAGCTGGACTGGTTGTAGAGTCAGTTCATGGTAGAAGAAAATAATCTTAATAATTAGTTATGTTAATACTGTACTTCTGGAATTGTATTAAACACTAATTAACTTTAGCTTAAACCACTAGCTTTTATAGTTATTTAGTGTGTTAGACTATTTGACAATGACTGAAGCTTACTTGTTTGGATTGATTTCTGTAATTTTAGTTTTTATAGATTCCTGATACTATATTAGCATGGCTTGCTAATGGGTTTTCTTGATCTTACACAACACATGGGGAGAGGGGGAAAGATTATTAGTATGTCATTCATAAAGGCATAATTATATACCCAGATACAAATATCACTCTTGTTTGACCCTGGATTGGACATTTTCAGAAAGGAATAAAATTGTTGTTTTTCACTATAGAACACAATTATTGAATAGCATTTATTTACGTATTTCCACTTGACCAGGAGGCCAGTCTTGAAATATTTGAATGTAAACATATTTGGACATAATAATTTTTTTCTTATTTATTTGCATTTAACGCTAAATTGGAGTTGCAGTAAGTAGTCATTTCCACTGTGATTTCTAAGTCCAAGTGATTATTAATGAGCAACTTCTTTTTTAAAAAGGTAAGATAATACATTTACAAATAGAAAATGAGTCATTGTTGCAGTTCTGTCTGTTTTCACAGGTGGACAGTGGTGAATTCCTGAATATTGTAAGGATAAAGAGACACTTTTTTTTGTCTTTTGCAAATTTTAGGTTTGCTGAAAACATTTGAAATGGAACATTTTTAAAAGCATAGCCTGAACCTCTTGACTCTTCCAGTGATTTTTCTGTGGGGTTTTGAAGGAGTGATCTCAACACATCTGTTTTCCTTCCTTAATCTTTCTCGGGTCTCCTTCTTTCATAAGCTGCACTAAGACTTCGAGTAGAGGCCAAAATCTAGTGGAGGCTGCATGACATCTTGCATGAAGTGAGGTGGAGGGAGCAGAAGACAGCAGTTGTCCTGAGAGTTATCTTGACCTGTCTATAGGTGAAAAGCTAAGTTGTGTGAGGATAATTCTTGCACTTTTCATACTGCTGGGCAGCCCAGCCCCTTCCTACCTTAACAGAGGGATATGAAACATTTAGGTCAGTGAGAGCCATTCAGGTGTCGCACGTAAAAGTGCACCTGGTATCCAGTAATGACACAGGAAAAAAACGTGACGGTAGATCACAGAAATAAGGTTTTGAGCTTTCTGCATCCCTGGGTCAAAGCTCAACCCAGGCCTCCGTTAGAAAGACCTTTTCTTACTACTTGGATCTGAGGAAGGACTAATGGTGCTAATATTTGCATTAAAGCTGGGCCTGGAGGCTGAGGTGCTGTTGTGCCAGGCACTGTCCAAAGCTGCAAAAATGTGATGTGGGTCTTCGTGGGTCATGTTCTGTGAACACCCTTTGAAACTTAAGATTTGTGTTTTCATAAGAAACTTGTGAAGCACAGATAATAAAACACTAGTAATATGAAGACGGAAATCTTTAGCATTTACTTGTACTAATTAATATAATGCAGGTGGGATGGGGAGACTTTGTGTTTTATTAAATGCAGCAGGGGCGTGGTTGTCAGATGAGATTTTATTGTTTGGTATGAAATGACCCTAAATAATTCCATGCCTAGTTAATAAACTGGGCAAAGTTATTTTGCAAGCACTGTTTACTTAAAGTAATTGAACTGAAATTTTTAAGAAAATTAATTGTTAGAAAAATATTGTTCCATCAGAATCTTGGGGTAAAATTAAACTTTTGTGTTGCTTCTTTTGTCATGGATGAAAGCATGGAAAAGAGGAGAAAGTCTTTCACACACATATAAAAATATGTATGTTCTCGCTCTCTCATTCTCTCTTCTGTTGTTTTCTCTCCCTGCCATTCCATAGCAAAAGCATGAATAAATGTAAAAATGTAATACTAGAAAAAGAATTATTGGTGATTATGGGATGAACAGCTTTTATTTTTACCAAATCAGTTTAAAACCAGTAATTCTGAAATCCTATGCAAGCTGCAGGGCTCAGAAGGCACGGCAGTGCCCTGGCTCTGCCTTTGCCCTGCTGAATAGCTGTATAACACGTCATATTTGAGGCACGTGGCTTCATCTTAAGAGTCTGCATGGACTCACTGCCTCTCACAGAGGCAAGGTCCTGCTCATCAGGCACTTCTGGCAGGACCAGGGCTCTTGGTCTCACCAATGCAGGGCGGCAGGTCGCTTGTATCCAGGCAAGCTCAGAGTCAGTCGCTGCCCAGGGAGGCAGCCTGCTTTGCTGGGCTGAGGGCTGCTGCTCTCCTGGGAGTGACTGATGAGCCATGTCTTGCTACTGTGGCATGGCACGCTTGTAGGTGTTTTGAATGCATCTTTGGGTAAGTATTTGAAGTGCTTATGCAATACAGTGGTCGGTATAGCAGTACTTGTTCCTTTCTCTATGAGCATTGCTTCCATTTGCTCCTTTTTCTTTACCTGGCATCATTTCTTATCATCTTCTAGAAGGTGGCAAGGGTCATTCTGACCTACTAAGTCTCTTTGTAGCTTATGGCAGAAACCATGTGGATTAATAGATCTAAATTGTCATTTTTACTATTGGGCTCAAGTTGTTAGAATTCCCTCCTAATATTTTTAATATACTTAGTTTCACCACAACCAGCAAGATTTCCCCTCCTCCCCTCTTCAAAAACAAGGCTTGTCTTAGCCAGGGGGTAGAGGGCAAGAAAACTCCACATTATATTATTCAAATTCATTTTAAAAGTATTAACGTTTTTCTGCCTTTGATAAGTTATTTTTGAAATACCTAGGAATATAGAAAACCTGTTCCTAGGCAATGAAAAATACTTCCTTCTTTTATTGTACTTTCTAAAGGAATTTTGCCTAGTATGGGGAGTGTTTAAAAATAGCTATTAAAGACTGTATTTTGGAAAAATATAAAACTCTGTTTTATCCAAATAAGTAAAAAAGAAAAAAAAAAAAAAGAAAACAAAAAAAATCAAAACTTTGCAGATGCCCAGTGGGCTGGATGCTTATTTTTTTCTTCTACAAAGATTTTGTTAGAACTCCTGCATTTTGCAGAATTTCTGTACAGTCTTTTAAATTCAAATGTCTTGACTTTGCATTTTTCCATAAGTTATCAAAGGTGGCTTTCTAGCTTTAAGCCAAACTCTTTCACACGTGCAAGAGATGCAGTAACTTCTTGATTCATTTTGTGCAAATTATGTTTTGTAATCTGTAAGCTTTTTTTACAGGTACAATATTTGGAAACATAGAGAGTCCTATTATATATTTTTTTAAATGTAACTGTTACTTTTGGAGCTGTAACTTTCTTACAGTCTTTGATGTGAAGGAACTGGTTTGCCAGTGTAACTTGGAGTATTGATAAATCCTTGTGTAATGCAGCAAGGCGTAAAAAACTTCCTTGAGTTCTGAAGTTAAAGGGAGAAATACATCCATATTTAACTAACAAAACCCACTTCTTCAAAGAGAGAAACAGATTCTTAAAATATCCTGCTAATATGAGGTAATTCCCTTCCCTTTACTGAACTTGCTAATTAGTTTATAGTCCATCTCCCCTAATGTTGCTCACGAGCTTGGAGCTGTGATGTAGAAGTATTCAGTACAGGCAGAACTGGTGATGGGCACTAAACCATTTGATCTTTCCTAGTTTTTGCTTTCTTTTGAGACAGCAGGTGGAGAGTAGTCAGTACCATGCAACTTGAGACAGACTCTGAAATGAGACTTTACTGAAGTTTTAAAAAAAAAAAAAAAGGCAGCTTAATCTCAGATGCAGCTCTTTAAATATTTATGTATTAATACAAATCTGCTTGAAAAGCAAGTTGTGGTCCCTGTAATTATTTCCTCCTGAGGCAGCAAATCCAACTTGCTCTGTGGGCATAAGGATATAGTGTATTGTGACAATGAGGGTATTTTCCTGTTTCATAATGAACCCAATTCTGTTTTGAGTGAAATTAAGAGATTCCCCCCCTCCCCCCCCCTCTTTTCTTGCAGGAGGAAAACTCTGGTCTTATGTCAGTAAGTTCTTAAACAGAAGTCCTGAAGAGAGCTTTGAAATTCCTGAACCCAGAACATCCAGTTCAACTAAAATTTACCTGGAGCAGCCAACACCTAGTCCTAAAGAAATCGGTAGCAGCACTGATTCCAGAGAAAGCTATGGGGAGAGCACGCTGAAGGTGGTCCCACTGAAGAGCAGCCTAACACCAAGCTCTCAGGATGACAGCAGCAACCAGGAAGATGGTCAAGAGAGTTCGAAGTGGATGGACTCAGGATCCAGCTCAGAAGAAGAGTGCACTACTAGTTATTTAACGTTATGCAATGAATATGGGCAAGAAAAAATTGATTCTGGCTCTCTAAATGAGGAACCAGTGGTTAAACTGGAGAGTGAAGGTCTAAATACCAAAGAGAGAAGTTGCTTGCAGAAATGCAGTGTCGTTGGCAGTGATGGCTTCACCTCTCAGATTGCATCTCAGGAACGAAAGCTTTTCATTGACGATGCTGAGTCAGAAATAGCTAGCCCTACTCGGATATTGGACTCATTAACTAAATCAAAGAACAGCCCCATGGAACTCTTCAGGATAGACAGCAAAGATAGCACTAGTGAGCTCCTGGGGCTTGATTTTGGAGAAAAATTGTATAACCTGAAATCGGAGCCTTTGAAGCCATTGTTTTCTGTCCCAGATCATGATCGAAGCTTGGATGCCCTAGAGAGCAAAATGGGTGTGAGAGCTCATGACACCATCAGCAGGGGTTCAAATGACTCTGTGCCAGTTATCTCCTTTAAGGATGCTGCTTTTGATGATGTAAATAGCGTTGATGAAGGAAGGCCTGATCTTCTAATAAACTTACCCGGTATGTCTGATGAATCAGAAGAGGCAGCAGTGTCCAACACAACAAAGTTTACAAAAACTGATAGGGACATGTTGGAAGTAAAGTTGTTAGAAACACCTGATGTCTTACAGTTAAATAATTCTGCAGAGCCATGTAAAGCATTTGATCAAGAGCCAAATCATGTGGCACCAGAAGTGGGTGATCCTTCCCACAAGGAAGCAAATGGACAAAGCGGTGTCACTCAGGGAGCTCTTGGGACCCTCTTTACATCTGACCAAGAGGTAGGTAGTTCAGAAGATGGGGCTCTGTTTCAAGGGCTTGGAGCCTGCTCCTTAAACGTGACAAGCAAAGAAGAAAATTTATTTGTTTCCAACCCGCTCTCAGGTGCTCAAGATGTTAGCTTGGATGGAGACGTGTTAAGAAACGAAGCAGTGTTGCTGTTTTCTGATCAAACTGAAGACTTTGGGAAAGAGGAAACAGACTCGGCTTTGTTACCGGCAGCTGAAAGTAAAAAGACAGCACCAAAGAGGGAAGACACAATAGCAGTAGCAGGGGAGAAGGAAATACATCAAATTTTTCAGGACCTCGATGAAAGATTAGCGATAACCTCCAGGTTTTATATCCCAGAGGATTGCATTCAAAGATGGGCAGCTGAAATGGTTGTAGCCCTTGATGCTTTACATAGAGAAGGAATTGTGTGCCGCGATTTGAACCCAAACAACATCTTATTGAATGATAGAGGTCAGGAACTTTTGCAAATGCATTTCTTTTTATTCGCTGTTGCTTCCAATTAACTGAGTAGGCGTTTTATCTTGTAATTAGTATCTTCATTTCCTGTCTAGAGCTTCATTATCAGTGCAGCAAATTCACCCCCAGTAATAGCTTCTAGTACTTAATGATGCCATTATTCTTAATGATACTGTTTTTAGCTACAAAAGGAGTAATTACAGTTCACTTCTGCAGAAAATGGAAGGGAAAAATGTTTTGATTTCTCCTGTCGTTTTGTTTTTAGGACACATTCAGCTAACGTATTTTAGCAGGTGGAGGGAGGTTGAAGATTCCTGTGACAACGATGCCATAGAGAGAATGTACTGTGCCCCAGGTTAGAGCAATCACCTACAATGTTTCACTTGGAAAGTAGATTAGCAGCTTTCATTTTCTCACGGAGCCTCTATAGTGCAGAGCTCGAGATCATGCAATATCTGCATTTTCTTTGCTTTTTCCTGAATGTCTTAAAAAGCTAGAGGGCTCATAACTGCTTTATTGTTGAACTGTGGTGGTGTTTGTTAGATCATTTCCATAAAGTGTAATTGTATTGAATGTCTTGTTTAAGCAAATTTAAGGAATGTTTTGTTTTCTTGCAGTTATTTGCTATGTGTGAGTACATCTTGATAACTGAAAAGAGCAAATAAGGGAAAGGGCAGACTGAAAAGATGACACTAAGAGTCTTAAAAATACAGCAATTTATACATGCAAAGAACATGGGGGGAAAAAAAAACCATAGCGGTTTGAAAAATACAACCCTAATAGACTCAGACATGCCTCTGACATTTTTGATGAGCTACAGTGGGCTTTGAAATAGTTTAGAGAGCTCTTTTCTTAGAACTGCTTTCATCAATCATGAGGGTGGTAAAATCAATATCTCTTGGGTTTTTATAGCAAGGATGGCACTTGAAACTGAGCCCTCCCTGTTTTCCTTTTCCAATTTATTTTCTGCTAATATAGTGGTCAAATGGTAATGACAGCCAAAAATTAGGTGTTTTACTTGTAACTTCATATTTTAAAAATTTCATAGCTAGCTTAAACNTTAAATTCTGAATTTGAAATGCCAACATACTCTTTCTGCTGGGCATGTGGTCTCGCTAGGCATTGCAACTTGGCATGCAGGTAGTCCTCAAGCTTGGAGTCTGCAAATGTACTCAGGAAAATTTAGAATAAGAGTTATCAGCAATGGAAGTTCTGAACTTAGTTTGGCATCAGGTGTTTATTCTGTGACTTAGTCCCGCAACTGAAATACAGTAAGGAACTGCTGTCTGTGAATAAAGGTGGTAGGATCCCAACAAAAATTTGCATGCCAGCGTCTTGAGATAAATAAAATCTTTTCTATCCAGGTGCAAGTCAAAAGGGCAGGTATTACGGAAAAGAATGCTCTTTACCTATCAAAGCAAACCCAACACCTTTGTTCTACCCTCACCCCACTTTAATTCAAGAAGAAGAAAACTGGGGAATCCCAGCAATTCTTGTGGTTGTTAAATAGAAACGTGTCCTGGTTGCCAACATGCATGACGTCCTGTTAGACAGAGGTGTCTTCCTGCCTCCCTAACCCAGCCTCGTACAAAGCGCTCCCTAGTTGAGTAATAGCAAAGATGGAAGCGCAGCCTTTTCCCACCCTGTCATCATTAATGAGCTGTGAAAGTCAAAGCTTAATTTTTCTGTATTTTAATGAGGATCCAAAGAGAGGCTTTTTTTGCCCCCTAAGCCCCAACCAGCCAACTCCTGCAGTAATTAAGTGTTTAGGGAGCAGTTGAAATAATATTTAGAAGTCCCCAAATGCAAGAATAAAGTTTTCTGCACCATCATTATTTCCACCTCACAGCACAGGTGTGGTATCAATCCAGGCTTTTCTTGGTTAAGTTGCCCTCTCCTCTCCGCCTTCTCTGTCCTACCCCAAGCTGCAGTTTGCTTTGTGTGTCTGTAACTGGCGAGCTACCAGATGAAGATTTGCAAATGCAAATATTAGATATGTGCAAGATGGCTGAATTGATACTGCTCTATGATTCTTACCTTTCATATTTCTTGATCTTAAGGTTACCTCTGCAAAGCGTACTCTCATTTTAGTGTAGCTATTTCATGCTAATTTTTGCATATACTTGGTATAACTTAGCAGTACAAAATATATTTTGGATCCAAGTGCCATTCTATTCTGAGCAATGATTTAATACCTGTACCTTCAATAATGGTATATAGCTGAGTCCAAAGCAGCTTTCTTAGGGCTACTGCTGCTGGTAGATCTTGCTCTAGAACTTTTGATCAGTATTAAAAAGATAATCATGTTAGTAAGCCTTCTTTAGGCTCCAGTTATTATGGGAAAACCCCGCCTTGTTTGGATGATAATTTTTCATTTTAAGGAGTGTACCATGTCGCTGGAATCCATGTCTCCCCTTTATCATGATAGCGTTGCTCCTCAAGATGAAATTATATTGTGCTTCAGTTCAGTACACTAAGAGAAATTGGCAAGTTTGTTTTTTTTTTTCTTTTTAAGTTGCTTTTTAAAACTGGTTGTAAATGTTTCTCACAGCTTGCTTTTTTCCTGCTGAAGGAAGGGCTGCAGTTTGGTAGAGGTGAACAAGTGATCTTCTCAAAATTTCATCAGGTCTTATGATTTCTTATCATAATACAGGACAGTGGCTAAATAAAGTGACTCAAAGTGAGTCTTTATCTTGGTTTGAATTTTCCTGGTGTTTCCAGTGTTGTATGCTGTGTTGCCCTGCCTCTGGCTACTCTGCCTTCCTTCTCCTTTTCTCTCCTGAGTGAAGGATGCAGTGAAACTTGGCTTGTAAAATTTTGTCTCCGTGCATTTAGCTTGGTGTGCGTTTTCGTCAGAGTTTGGGATGGAGTAGGATTTGGATATGGTAACTTGTATGTTATATGATTCCGACGTTTTGTTATTTAAATGCACTCGTTAAAAGTATGCAAGAAAGGGAAGATGTCTTTATCAAAAACACTATCTTTTAGGGTCTGGTGTTGGAGACTGAGAACAGATGATGAGTCTTGGGATGCAGTTCTTTTTCTGCATTGATTTTTGAGGAGCAAATTTTGGAGGCAGAAAAAGGAGAGGATGAATGTGAAATTTAAACAGATTTCAGGATATCTTCAATTTAAAATAGGTAGGAAATTGAATTGCGGAGTTATGTGAAAAATGTAAAAATGTACTTGAAACAATTTTATCTTTTTAGTTG
>VYZW01024841.1:0-119835 GCA_013401315.1 Balaeniceps rex | reverse complement strand
GGGTAGGTAGGGACGGGCAGCGGAGCGTGGTGTGGCCCCGCCGTGCCGGTGCCCGCCGGTGTGCCTGCACCCGGTTGCGGTGGAAGGAGACCGGGCAGGAAAAAGCGAAAAAATAACTGGGGTGTGGGGGAGCAATCACGGCTTCAAACCCATCTCTGTGCTTTGATGGTAGCACCCCGTAACTTCAGAGGAGAGCGTCAAGCGCCGCGGGTTGGGAGAGGCTTACGTAAATGAGTCCTCTATTGAAATAAAGATATGAGCCATGTCCTCGGGTGTGCAGGCTATTTATAGCAGCTTGCTCGTGATGCTCGCCATTCCTCTGGCACTGGATATGTGAACTGTGCATAAACAACTGCCCTTTTATTAACTCCAAAGGCCTGGACTCCGATGCCTGGATGATAGATCTTGGTGGATTATCGGGTTGACATCTCTGCTGTGGAAGGAAAGTGCACCAGCACCTTTTATTATTGGGTCAGCTTCCTAACCGAAACCTTGTGTCATTTCTTCCCAGCAGTGAGCCACTTGTCAGGAATAGCAGAGCGTTTTCCACTGCAAACTCAAACTGATCCCTTGGCTGATGCACCTTTATTTTAATGGTGCTTGAGGATTTACGGCAATAGTGGGTCCCTAATTTTTCATCTAGTTTTTCCCCATGATGTGGCACACCCTTTTTCTGTTGACATGCGACACTCCCTTTGCTTTTGCTCTCCCTTAGTGCTTCTCTTGGTCAGACCTCCTCTGGTCCACCTCCATGTTCAGTCCAGAATACACCTTACTCGGGGCAGAAGAGAGCGCTGGAAAAAAAGAGCCCTGGTGAAGAATTGATACTTCTACCATCAGGTGCTTGTTTCTCTGCTTTCAGATACGTTGGGCCTTACTTGAGTTAGCAGTCACAGGAAACTGCAGGAGTTACTCTAAAGCCGCCCTGGTAGATCTAATTCTGTCTTGAGGGTGTAGGGCTACCTTAAATGACCTCTCAGGATCCCTTCCAGCCTTATGTAGTACTCCATTACATTGCTCTGTTAACCCCATTGTATTTATGGGCGCAAAAGACAAGGTAACACCCAAACAAAAAAAGACACTGAAAGGTGACAGACAGAAAGGTGCACCTGAGCATTCATCTCCTCTCCGTTCCCAGCGAGCTCTTCCTTGCACTGTAGATATCCCACCCTTGGATGCCTGTGTCCACTCCCTGCAGAGCAAGCAGCGATGCTGTCAATACGCTTCAAAGCAGTCTGTGCCCCAAATAGCACATGTCCCAAAGGCACACTTAGCTGGGAACATTAGTGCATTCATAGCAAGAACATTGCCCAGCCTGTCCCAGCGTGCTCTCTTCCTGGCAGACTTGATAGAGAAATCACAAAAGCAGTCACGCAGCCTATTCTTACATCTGCTTTTGTTTGTTTTCCCTGGGCTTTTTATTTATTTGGACACAGGAGTTTCTTGATAGAAAATGACAAGTGACAGGCGCTGGAGGTATGATGTGCTGTTTGTGATAATCACGCGTTGAAAGCTAATGGCACTTTCTATTCTTCCACTCCAGTGATTCATTAAGGAGCTGGAGTAGCCACTGCTTTGGAAAAGGCCTGACTTGGACACTTCTTTCCTTGCTAATTTGTTAAAGTAAAGTTAAAACATTCTGCTTGGAGCTTAACAGATAAGGCTTTATTACTTGCTAAATATTTTCTGGAAGGTTTGAGGTTAAAAGAAGAATTGTTGGAAAATACAAATTGATGAGGAGATGTCCCTTTGCCTTACCTCTTCATCAGAACAGCTTGAATTAAGAAGATCCCTTTGATTTTGGACCAACTCATTGGGAACTGAGGGGCTTTGAGCTGTTTCTTGATAGAGCTCTGCATCTAAAAGTAGTTTGTGCATGGTCCAGATACCTCAACTTCCAGTGCCATCTTTTGAAGAGTTAAAAACACTTGTTCAGGATGGGCATGAGCTTTCAAAACCCTGTCAGGGGTACTCTGGATACTGCAGGTGGATCCTCACCTTCCTTTGTGTCCCTTGTGCTCTCTCTGTCGTAAAACACAGCACTTCAGTGCAGCTTAGGGGATGTGCAGCTGGTTACAGCAGCAGTGCCTAGGGAAGCACCCAGGATGCTTGTCTGGGACCGAACTGGTGAAGCACGGTGGCAAAATGTCCTTGGGAGAAATTTTGTGTTGTCTTCTCAGTGCTAATATAGTTTTAAACCAAAAGTGTCTAAATCACAGGGAAAATAATTGGTTGGTTCATACAGGCTCTGTGCCTTTGGAACTGCGTTTGGATGGTGTCTTGCAAAGAAAGTGAGAAACATCTCGTCGTTCATGGAAGAGCTCAGTAGAGTACATTTTCAGAGCTGCCTAATGAGAAGTTTGGGTGAGGGGAGTCCTGGGGCATTGGCAGGACATCCTGAATCCGTTTTGCTATACTCAGGCTGTTTATACCCCTTCTTCTGTGGTGGGGCAGCGATGAGGACTCAGAGGTGAGAGGCAGCTGTGCCTGGTCCCAGCGCTCGTACTGCAGCAGCACGGGAGCTGGCTGGTTGCTCTCCCTCCTGTCTGCAGAGAGTTGTGCAGGGTTCCCAAAATATCTTACTGCTGCTGGCAGTGGGGCAAGCATGGAAATTGAATCGACATGTTCAACGTGAAACATGAGAGCTGGTTCCCTTGGTGTGGTGCAGACAGGTCTACATGGGAGAACCCAAGCTTTGCAGGGGAGAGCAGGCATCCCCTGCGCAGTCCTCTTGTATTTGGGATGTTTTCGCTCTCTTCTTCACCAGACAACAGCAGAAGCTAAAATGTTCTTGCTCTGTGGTTGATACATCCTTATCCAGCTGTTTCTAGGTTAGCTATATTGAGTAATTAAGCAGGAACATCTACCCCAGATAGTCAGAAATCGAGTCAGGTCCTGAAGATTGTGGAACTTAAAATACAAAGTACTGCTGATATTCATTGTGCATGTTACATCTATTTGCTCACTGGTTTTTGAGCCATAGAGGTTTATGGCTTCAAGCTTCATCTCATACCACCAAGGGCTAGAAACTTGCTTTGTTTTTTTAAAGCACTGAGGAAAGACATACAGGTAGCTGACTTCAGGAGATGGGAATTGAAAGGAAACCGTCCTACAGCCACCTGGTGAACCATGAGTGTTTGCAGGACCATGATGTCCCCTTCGTTGACAGTCGCCCTGTACAAGTGAGATTCCTTGCCCACAGCCCTCGCATCGCAGCCTTCGCTGCACCAAGCTTCAGCTCTCCCCTTTACAAATTTAGGGGCTAGAGGGACATTCATCCCACTTCTGTTTGCATGACACTTGAACAGCGTTTGTGTTGTTTATACATCAGGGACATGTTCCCTGCAAGGGACAGTGCATGTGTCCCACGCATGGCAGGGGGAGCCCTTGGAGCGGCCGTCACAGTGTGGGTGCACCCATGGGTGCTTCTGCCCATTCTCCCCTCTTTGACCACCGCTCCCGCAGCCTCCCAAGTCAGACCTTCCCAAAAAATGTTCTCTGCCCAGCACTGAGCTCCTGGTGCCCCTGCAAAAACATACTCCCTTACACTTGTGGGAAATCTGCAGGATTGGATCCCTTGGTGGGACGTGGCTCTGAAATCTGTCCTGCATGTGGTGGATACATGCTGGATGGTAGCACATTTTTAAATAATTTGCTGCACTCTAATCTCCAGGCCGCAGGAGCCGAGTAAGTTGATCCTATACTTTTTGAGCTAAGCTTTATTGTCTGGCCAGCATAGCTCACAGAACCGCAAGCTCCATTTTTACTGTGGACAATTGCAAGCGTCGAAATTGGGAATCACTGTTGGTAGAAAGTGCAGGTTTTATGGGTTTCCCCTTTGCCATTTCAATCTAGATGACATCATAAAACGCCACAGGAAAGAGCAAACAGATTCCAGCGCCACGGGGGACAGGCGAAGGCAGCAGGTCAAGAACAGGAATTCGGCGTATGGGTACGGGCGACCCCGTTTCCGCACCTGGATGCAGAGGAATTTGCAAGGTAGGTGAGCGCCTTGGGACGGCGAAGGTCTGCCAAGCTGGAAAACATTTGTGTAGCAAAATACAGCTCTTAAATCCTTCTCCTATCTAATTCCTGTGTGTGTATAAGATGTACTCGGGCTCTGAATAGCTCTTCTCTCTGCAACAACGGAATATCAGGGCCCTTTCAGAGCATAAATTCATCCATTTGTCTCCCTTCCACCCTCTCATGAATTACTAATTCAAAGTGACTTAATATCTGTTCTCTATTCCCTTTTGGCTTTGCATATTTTAATTATGCGTCTTCCTAATCCTCTTTTTCCCAGAACACACTTAAATTACCCCTTCAGTAACTGTCTTTGATAGCTCAGTTATTGGAGCTAATTTGTCACTTTTGCCAACCATGCTATTTTTATGATGAGTTTTTTTATAATACCGTGTGATCACTCACTAACCTATGTTTGGTTCCACTAGCTTTTATCTACAAAACCAAAGTGATCTGCTGCATGAAATGCCATCTTTATCAAAATTTTGCTTTTTATTTTAAATTACTGCTAAATCACTTCATTGAAGATTTTAGTGACATTTTGCAGCAATGTCTTTTCAGTCTTCCCCTGGAGTGCCAATGGCACATCAGGGCAGTGGGATTGCGGGGAGCAATCCTCCTTGTCTCTGATCTGCCTCCCCCTCTCATGTTCTTGGTCTCCACCACATATTGCCTTACCAAGAATCGTTCCGGTTCAAAACAGAATGATGATAATTGCCCTTTGCAAATTGATTTTCCTGTCAAAACCACAGGCTTTGGTATTCTTCCACACTCAAGCGACTACTGCATGCAGAGTCAAATAAATCAAACAAAATATTTTTTTTTAGCTATTCCTTAGAAAGGAAAACTTTTCATTTATAGAATTATTTCTGCTCATCCTAGTATTTCATAGGTTTTAACTGAGTCTGAATTCAGCCCTGCCAAGTGCAGGGACTCACCGTGCTGTGTGGAGCTGATGTCAGTAGCAATTTTGGGAAGCTCAGCACGGCTGGGAATTTAGCCTATAATTCTTCGTGGGCTCATTTCACTTCGGTCCCTGCTGAAATTCAGTCCTTTCTGGGCTGAGATGTGATAACCGTTATCAAAATGACGATCAGAACAGCCCAGCACTGTAATGACAGAGCATGGAGAAGGGTATTACGCTGATTAAACCAGCAAGAGAATTCGTGCAAGCAAAGTGCTGTTATCCCTCCTGGAATACGGCTTAAACCATCTCCCCAGTGGGGGAAAGATGATTTTTAATGACAAGAAATTTGAATTTCAAATCTCCTCGGAAAAAGAGTCTGGCAGACATTGGAGCTTCTCCCCAGACTGGACTCGCTGGGCAGAGGTGCCTCTTGGCCCACCCCGCTGTGCTCAGCACCAGGCTCTGAGCAGGCACCCAAACACGGGGGGCTCTTCCCCAGTTGCTGGTGCTGTGGGGTTTTATTCAAATGTTCTTTCATTAATACATATCTGCCAGACTTTTTGCAGAGATGGAGCCTCTCATGTGTCACACTTCAGGATACACGTGACAGACCGAGGCCTTGGTCCCCAGCTGGTGTACACGGGGTACCCCTCAGAGGCCGGCGGCTCTGTCGTTAGTTATTTGCACTGGCTGAGGCGTGCCTGAGTGCGCCGCTGAGCAGAGGCTCTCTAATACGAACTGACTGACGGGCATGATTTTCTAGTCAGGGCTGCCTTTTGCATCAGGCTCTCCCATTGCACCCGTGAAATGCCCAGGAAAGGCAGCTGAGCGCAGTCTGTCTTGCTGCAGAGGAGGTGCCCTCTCCAGGGTGCAGGAGAGCTGTGGCGCAAGGCTCCGTGGCCCGCAGGAGAGCAGTCCGGCAGACAGGCACGAGAGAGGGGCGAGCCCAGGGTGGTTGTTGGAGGGAACAGGAAGGAAAAACAAACTGGGGGGACAGAATCAGGAGGGGAAAAAAGGGCCATTAAACACAGCGAGACCACATCTGGTCAAAAAGACACAGACTGCCAAAATTCAGGTGTTTGTTGGGAGAGGAACATTTACACACCAGCATTTCTGAGGTGAGAGGGCATCATTTGCGAAGAAAATAACTACTGGCCCCACAGAGCTTGTGAACGGCATTGCATTTTTGTGAGTGTTCCCAACCAGCACCCCTGGCTGTAGGGAGCGAAGCACCCGGGTTCGGGAGGTGCTTCCCACGGGCGTACCCTGATGGCCTTTTGTTTTAGAGCCAGAGCAGCTCAAATCATCTTCACTTGTATTCCAGTGTAACCAGCCCATGCTGGCGCTGACCGGTGTTATACCCTGGGGCTGGAGCCTTCATTAATCACTGCGGTGATGGCCCCTGACAGCAGTGTCACCGCTGCCTCAGAACACTTCATTTCTAATTGCTCCAAGTCATTATATAAATTGCTGTGATGTAGGAATAGATGGTACAGGATTAATACATGTGTCTAACTGCTCTGTGGTCTGTATCAGTGAGGTTCTGCTATGTGGTGCAGGGGTTTAACCACACTCTTGCTGCCCTCTGCCATGCACTGATTTATGCCCGATTTATACACCCCTCTGCGGACGTGTGCGCATTTCACTGGTATAGCGACTCGGAAAATGTCTACTTCATTATGACTACAGAAGTTGATCATGTGGAGTAATTAGGCTTTAATGCACTGTGTCTCCATCTGACGGAGTGCTTTCCTCTCGCTCGGCACTTCAGCACACTTCAAGATCATAAACAGGCTTAGGGGAAAACGTTAAATGCAAGATGAGCTGTTGGTTAGTGTGTACTGCGCAGTTATGTAAGACAGCAGCAGAAGGTGCCCCCTTCAATATATGCAGTAAGTAACGATATGTCAAGCTAAAAAAAAATTATGTGTGTGTATATATAAAAAATTATGGTCCAATCTTCACTTATCAAGTGCTATAATGTGGGCATTCAGAGCTATTCCAGGCTGCTGTGGGGTTGGCTTCCAGATGCTCAAGTCACTTGCGTATCTGTATCAAAAGGCTTTTTCCATTTCACAGTTAATTCATAGCAATGTGAGCTCTGACAACAGATTGACAGGCTTCCTGATGCGAGTGCTCCTGCCTTTATTAGGAATCAGAATTGTGGAAGGCTTTTCTCTTCTATATTCTTTGAAATCAAATAATGTTTTTGTCAGTCCTACATATGATAAGAATGTTAGTGAGACATTGGAAAGATAAATTATTTAATATTCTGCAAAATTAATTTACTTTCCTGGAATAAATTAATGTGATTCTTGCATCGCTATTTGTATAGATACTCCTATATCATATGAAGTTAACCTTGTAATCCATTTGCAAAACTGTAATCATAAATTGAGTTTTGAAGGATGCTAAAACAAGAGTTTATTTTCGTAGGACCTAACCGTTTTAGAAGAGGGTTTGGACAACAACAATACAATCGGAGACAATTCAGGAATATGGTGCCCGGTCCCAGGAGAAGAGCAGCTGCTGCATTAAATGGAGTGAGCCCTTTAAATCGCCAGGCATCGGCTCAAGAGGTAGGGCGGTAAGGAAGGTACAGCTGTTCCTAAATGTCATGTAGAAATCTGCTGGATTTTATGATCCTGGATCACCCCAAAGAACAATCTACATAAAAAATTTACAGGCGCCATCTTTTATGTGACCTGTGCACAGCATTTGTATGCATAGGTGAGTAGAGACACATATGCATATAAAATAGCAATTTTCCAGTTGGTTTTATAAGCTTATGACTTGGCATAATTTTACTGAATCAGTTCCCATGGGTTTTACAAAAAAGATTTTTTTAAAATGTGTTCTTAAAAAATTTTAAAATATTTCCATAAAAACAAATTCCATGTCATCTCATCTTACTATTATCATTTAGAAGAGGTATGTTAAGATTCACCATTATTTGTCCTCACCCAGAGCATTTTCCAAGGTCCAGTCAAGTCAAAGGACAGACTGTTGTTGACTTCAGGTGGCTTTGGTTCAGAGATGTACTTTTCACTAGCAAGTGGGTATCCCCCCCAGGGACACTGATTCCCAGTACTGTGACAGCCATGGGTCAGATTGCCCATGTGCTTCAGTGTAAACTGCGTTGGTTTTCATTCATGGCTTTCCCTTTCTCAGGTTTAAATGTTTAGGTCTTGTCTCTGCTCAAAAACACGTTTAAAAAAATTGAAATATTTTCATTTGGTTTTTGAGTTACTTTTAAGACTAAGAGATGGGAAGGAAGGTACGTGTTCAACCATTAAAGTAATTCTTATGGATTTCTTCTGAGTATCACTAATATTAAACTGACTTGGTGTAGAAGGTGGAAATCAAGCAGGTAGATAGTCCTCTGTGAGAGGGGGTTGGTTTTTTCCACCCTGATGGAAATCCACTCAATTAGGAGGTCACGTGTGCTCAGTAAGCTTTTCAAAAAACACCAAAGTGGTGGACATGATGGCACATTTAATGGCTGCATCCTGGGGGTATAACTAAGAGAGCCCTAAACTGTGTGTGCATGTGCATGGAGTGTGGTTATTCCTGAAAATAAAGACTGCGATGACTCAGATATTGAGTGTGGCTGGGTATTAACAGAAAGTAATACCAGTTGCTAGGAGGCATAATTCTACAGAGCTTCCATTTTGCAGAAATAAACCAAGTGGGAAGAATGTGGGTTAGTGGATAGTAACAGTGATGGTGGTTGTCCCACGGAAACAAATGGGATGGAGTGTGCGGCAGTTTGTATAAGTAACTGCAGGAGGACCTCACTGCTGAGGGGTCTTCTGATGTGCTTCATGCTTCAGGGATTGGACTGGGCAACGTAAGTGTCCAAACAAGAAAGAGTCAATGACCAAAAAGAAACCTGGGCAAAGCTATAATGCTTGGCTTGTGTGAGATTTGCTCACCATTGACTAATTTTTTTTGGTATTTCTGCACCACTAGAATGAAACATTCTTTGTGGTACTTGTTTCATGCCCAGGAACCAAGCCACACATACTGGTTGTTGGCAACGGTGTATACCAAGTCCAAATGTTGAGACTACAGCAACACAGCTCGGTAGAAATATTGCTGCCGTAGTTTCAAAAGACCATGGAAGAGACCAGGTTTTAATAGATATAGCGAGGAATCAGTTTCCCATTAAGAAAATACCAAAGAGGAAAAAAAAAGCACTTGCAGAGCAGGGTTGTTCTGTTGCAAGACTGCAGAAGTTGCAAAGGCAAAACAGTTGGGAATGAGAATACAGGGAATGCAGAGCACACAGCGTGGGGCTGAGCCCCCTTCGAAGCAATTGCAAGTGGCGCTGAACGTGTCCGAGAGCAGCGAGGGGACCGCTGCGGTGTCAGCAATCATCACCTGCATTTGGGAGCAGGCTGGATTTCCCCCTAGGCAGAGCCAAAGAAAATGCCAGGTAAAGGCACTGGCTTTTCAGGCAGCAGCAGGCAGCAGAGGGAAGGACGGTCGCCTGCTGTCACTCGCACTCACTCCCTCTTCGTGCACCGAGATTGCGGCGCGGGTGGCAACCCCTGAGCTCTCGCTGCTCTTTCAGGGCAACAAGAACAACGATGCTTTCACCAAAAGCAGCAGCAGCGGGCAGCCGGAGGGACGGCGACGGCCACCCCCTGGCCCCAAGAGATTCAGAGCAGCTGCTGCCAGCACCCACGCCCCGGGGAGAAGGTAAAATCTTTGGTAACTCTGGGCTTTCTTGGTTTTCAGTGGTTCTCTGTCCAGCTCCTGGGGCTCTGCTCTCGGTCTGTGCCAGCTGCAACATGAGAAAAATAACGCTGGGTATGTTAGAAAAGCACCTGGAAATAAAACCTCGTGCTGATAGTTAATAATTCAGGTATTAGATCTGTCATTTTATTTTAGAAAGCATGGAAAATGTGACCTTTGTATTCTTATTAAACTCTGTCACTTTGGGGAAAACTTTTGAGGGGTGAAATAGCATTTATTTTCACCAAGGCAGGAAATGCAGATTCCAGCCATAAGGGATAGGCAGGGAGAGGGACTCTGTCCCGGTGAGGGGCTGCAGGAGCGGACGCTGTGCCCCAGAAGCTGTGCCAAAGGCCGGCTGCCGGGTGCTGGGCACAGTCTTGGTGCCTGTCTCATTGTGGTCCTTGTGTTCTCCGAGCTCGAAAGCAAGCTCTGTTGCGATCCCGTCTTTCTCTGCTCTGAGGAGAGCAGGGACTGAATGACCTCCAGAGGTCCCTTCTGACCAGATTTTTTTCTATGATTTTCTTCCACGATTTTTTTTTTTTTTAATGAGCAGAGTTCAGAACAAACACAAGCTGTTGTTTCATTTGAGCAGAAAAACAAGTTCCTCTGAAATCCTTTGCTGGCAGAAAAACCTGTTGGGCTGAACTTGGTAACACACAGCCTCATTTGCTTATCATACTGCTTTGTAATACCACACTGGGTTAGGTGTTTCAGCATTAAGCTTTAGGAGAGACCCGGCATCATATTCACCTATGTCCTTTTCTCTCCCCTCCTTCACCAGCAGGCCTTTCCTGCTAAACAGGGGACCGGCCTTCCAGCAGAAGCGGATGCAGCAGTGGTTCTCTAAGGCCAGCTTTCAGAGAGGGGTCAGTATCGAGACATTTTTTCTGCAACCTGCTGATGGTGACAAGCCTTCAGTTTTACCAGCCTTTGCCCAGGTCTATCTTTGCTTCCGAAAGTAACTGGGAGAGATGGATGACTTTAACAATGAACATACTCCTACGAAAGTATTTGCAGGACAGGCAGTTTTTAATGCAGCTTAATATTCTGGCAGCTGGAAACTAAAACCTGGGCAGGTGATAAAAGTACACCTTGCAGCTTGTACTGCAGCACAAGCAGGGCAAAGTAAAGCCACCCCATACAGATCGCTGTGCCAGCAGGAAACCCAGAATTAGCAAATTTCTTGACAACGTGCAAGGAAAGAGCTATTCAGATACACCAAATGGAGTACTGGAAAAGGAATCATCGTTTCTGAGAGCTAATTCTTTATGTAATTTTTTTTTTTAAATGTATTTCACAGCAGATGGATGCTAATGGAGAAGGGAAACCACCAAGGATGAGAAGGTAATTGGTGAACAAAGGCGCGCTGCAAATGCGACATGCTCTTTCATGCTCGAATTGAAGCTGGATACATCTCCCTGTCTTGGCAGGTGGCAAGTGAAACCGAGCCCTGGAGCAGTTCTGACGGTTTCTGTGGCTAATCCCCAGGCGGGCCAGACCGGCGCGTAAGTAAATGAGGTGATTTGTTAGGATGGGAGCCCTACAAAAGCCATTGCAAATCCCTTTAGCATTATTGCAGCTTCGCTTCTATAACGAGCGCGCAATGAATGGTTCAGACCCAAAATGGTTAGCAAATGATGTTTCATTCCCTTCCTGGAGTATCTGAAAGGACATGGTAATTACCATGTGGCTCATTTGTTATCCAGAGTAAGGAGAAATGGAAGTGCCGGCAGCACGAGAGGTGGCAGGCTGGTTGTGCTCGCTGTGGGGTGTCGTGGGGGAAACACCGCGCGCCCCGAAGGGACACTGCACCCTCGCTGTGTAAGAGGAGCACAGAGGCTGGAAGGGGGCAGCTCACCCCTGGGCTGAGCCAGTGCAGCTGCAGGACCTGGCACCCAACTAGGGGCAGAAAGAAGGGTGGGTGAGAGCACTTGGCACGTCCTGGGCGCAGAGAGCGCCCCATGATAGCCTTGACATGACACAGTCCCCAGTGCTGAAACGCTGCCTGCACGGCAGCTCTCCTGGCACCCGTTAGACTCACCCAGGCTGCCATGAGACATGCCGTGGGACATACGGGGCATGCAGGTGTCTCCTTTACTCCTTGCTGGTTTGCAGACGATAGGAAGTGAGCTGCCTTAGCATCCTGAGTGACTACAGATCTGTGCTTTCCCCAGGCCCGGATCCAAGCGCCCGTTCCTGCGAAGCCAGAGGCCCCCGCCACGGGCAGCCAAGCCCCAGCCCAAGGGGGTGCTGCTGAGATTCAACTTCCGCGCGATGGCCAACCAGGTAGAGGATTGTCGACGGGACAGGCAGCGCCTTGCACCCTGCAGCAGCCCTGCCGCTAAGCTGTTAACATCACGCTCAGGTTTTTGGGGCTGTCAGTTGGGTTTATCTAGCATAATCCGGGAGGAAAGTCCTGTAGCTGTGTTGGCTAGGTTGCTCACAAAACTGAAGGCACCTGAGAAGACTGTTCAGCATCTACAGACTCAGCCCAGTTTTCCCCACTCTGTTGGCCCCTCTTGGCCTGTCCATGTGCTTGCTTGGAGTGGGGAGATGTTCCTCGTGAGGAGTCCTGGCCGGGGGGGACCGTTTCACTGTTGGTGCTCCCTACTCCTCAGAGACACACAGCACGTCTGGGCTTTGCTCTCTCTTTGCTTTGGTGACCTTCTCAGTGCCATGTTTTATGTTGAAGTATGGTCCAAGAGCCCCGGGGCAGGTCAGAAATTCTGCTCCATCTTCTTCATTGCTGGTGTTTCTTGTCTGGACGGTTTGGTTTTACTTGATGCCTTGTGCTCAAATGCCATCTGCTTGCTCCTGTTCTTGCTGAGGACGCCCAGTGTCTTGCGGCTGGGCACTGCTTGGAGGTTTTCCAGACACACACAGTCTGTCGAGTTCCTTGTCTCCGGGTGCTGAGTGGTTTAATTGACTAACTGGCTGTGAAGCACCGTCCTGACTGATGGGCTCTAATCAATACCCCGCTACAAGTTTGGCCGTGCTTTGCCACAAGACGCGGGACTGACTCGCTCTCCCCTTCCCCTGCAGACCAGCCTGACGCTGGATGAGAGGTTCTCTGGTCTGAGGAATAAGAGGCGCTTTACAGCAGCCAGGAGCGCCGGACGGACAGTCACCATGCCTTAGCACCGCATGCTCGTCACAGGGACTGCCCATAAACAGTCCAGGCCCCATAACGGGCAGCTCAATAAAACTTGATAGATTTCTTCTGAGATAGCTAATTTGGCAATGTGCCGTCTCCTTCCTTACACACAGAATGAATGAGCGATTGAGGGCAGGGATGAGGCAGGATGAGAGTCGGGGCCAGAGCACAGGGCAGGTGGGACATGAGTGGGGTGGTGGAGAGGGATGAGCGGAGATGGATTTACTGGGAGCGCTCTGCTGAGGAGCCGCGGGGCTGGCACCGGCCCTGTCCCCCTGTCAGGGCACCCTGTGCTGCCCGGGGTGACTCCTGCAAGAGGGAGGGGGGCCCAGCTCCAAGCCGTACCCGTGGAGCCTTCCCTGTGTTGTCCCATGGGTGGGACAGGGTTGAGGACACTGTGCCTGCCTGCGTGGGAGACAGAGCGGGGAGTGGAGCATGTGCGGGGCTGAGGACGTGCCCCAGCAGTGGCACCAGTGGGGACGGCTCCAGCTGCCCGCATTCCCCAGCATCCACCTAATTGCCCGATTTGTTGTGTGTGCAGGCATCCCTGCCTGGAGGTTTGCAGTGTAAGACCCCTCCATCCTGAAAACATCTCACTCTGCCCTGATAGTCAGGCCTGAGCACCTTGCATTTCTCTTTGGTTTGCTGTGCTGTTCTGACTGCTGCTGCCGGCCCGGTTGCGGGGACGGGGTGAGACGTGCCGTGCCGTGCCTCCAGAGTGACTGTCCTCGGCACGGAGCACAGACAGGCTGTCCCAGCCCAAATCAAGTTTTCCAGTGCTGCAGTAGTTGTGCATTAGGGATTTTGTAGGTGCAGCTCCACCCATGCTCAAAGCACGGCATAATCAAACTAGCAGCTGCAGGAGGGAGGCCAGGCTCTACAGCAGTCTGATAAACGTTGGCTGAGGTGTCAATGAGCTGGGTCTGGACATGTGTTAACGAAGCCCTGCACCAACTGTGAGTCACTGATCCATTCTCCACCCACTGCTGCAACCCAGCACTGAATGCGCTGGACACCGCCCATTACTGGGCTCTGAGCTATACTTATTAAAGTAAATATTTGATAGACTGCTTTACATTTTACACTGAGCGTCTTTTAACAAGAGACTGGACTCGGTGTTGGTTTTATAGGAATGTGTGAAATGTTGTTAGTTGACAAAGCGGTGATGTACGAGTCCAATGCGCTGAATAAAAAACTAACTTGTCAAATGTCACCTCCGGTTATTTCCCTTCCTTCAACAGGCTTTTGGCACAAGTTCAGCCTCTCAGTGTGGCACTGCGGGGCACAGTACGCATGGCCACGTGGGCTGCTGCCTCGGCGCTTTGGGGGAGGCTGTGGTCCCCGTCGGTGCCCACCCGCGGGCAGTGGGGCACTGGGCTGGCCATGCAGGCAGTTTGCTGCTCGCAAAGCTGGCTCCACAGCACAGCCAAAGCAGTGGGAGGTTTTCAGTTGGTATTTTGTACAATCTTTGCTGTGATCTCTTTTGCCTTTGACATTATTGGCAAAATTATCAGAGCAGACCTGGCTCTGAGTATGTCCAAAGTGACAGGAATGCAAACTGACTTCCAGGTTAATGAACTCAGAAGACATCACCCCTTCGTGCAAATAATCCAGATGTTACGGAATACGGACAAGAAACGCTGTCACAAATGGCAATATCCCTGATTTCAGTTGCACCTTCACTATAAATATTGACAAAGATGGTAGACTTGCTAAGAAAACCTGATCACTTCTTAAACGAAGTTGCAAAGGGATGGAGCCGTTCAGTCCTGAAAGAACAGCAGAGTGTGCAGCATCCCCTTGGTGTTCAGAGCACGCCCTGATACTATTCTTCAAATAGATGTTTTTCAGCAATCTGTACCTTATACTTTTTTAAGTACTCCTTAAATTAAAAGTGAGGGCTTAATGATAAAAACTACGCTTTTTTTCCTAGCTTGATTCCCCCACAGGGCTGGGTGACTTTGCATGCAGCGAGACAAAACAGGTTTTGCACAGAAGGGCACTGAATTTATAAGTAGCAAAAAAGCATAACCGTTGTGCTAAAAACGTATTGGGAGGGGGCACAGAGTCAGTTCACTCCAGCTGACATAAAATACCCCTTTCTGCCACAGTACTAAAACCACAGAATAATTATCTCTAAAATTATCCCGGCTGTCATGCATAGGGCGAGCTGCTGCGCAGCGCGCGGCTGCTCTTTGGGGAGGGTGTTCGTGTGACGCAGTTCAGCACGCTTCTTCAACCATCGCCTGGGAGATTTGTTTGTCCAGTCGTGCTGTTTCTGATGGTTTCTGCAGTGGTGTGCAGTGCCGCGCAAGCGGCCCGGGGGTCCCCTACCCGGAAGGTGGCAGCAGCCGGCTGTTGGCCGAGCCCCCTGCCAGGGTGGCTGCTCTCAGGCTGGGGCCACTGGGAAGGGCCAGCTGTGCAACCTGGAAAACATTTTTACTTTATTTCAGGCCAGCCAAAGCCACCTCCAGAATAACACTGATGGTGTCCAGGAGGTTTAAAAATGTAGGAGCAACTGTACAGGGTCAGAAGGGTCCCCGTAGTGCATCCCAGGGGAGGCGGGACACCAGCACATGCGTGTGGCCCTGGTCGGTCACTGCACTGTACATCACAGCACTGGTGATTTCTTTCTTTAGCCACGTGTATCATTGTGTTTAACAGCATTTGGTGGGGTTTTCTTCCACTATTGGTTTTTGCTGTTTGCTTTCTGTCTATTTGTCTATGCCTCCAAAGGCCGGTATTACGAGTGAATATTCATTCCTTTACACCCTTCGCAGTTTATAGACCCGTGCTGTGTTCTCCCTTGCTTGCCTCCTTTCTAGGAGAAGAGCCTTGGTGTATCTGCTTGTCTGCTGCCTGGAAGCTGATCCATTCCTCTGGTCACCTTTGTACCTTTTCTAGCTCTGCTACATCTGCCTGAGACAGCAGGGCTGAAGGAGACACGATATTTGAGATGGATTTATAAGGAGGCTCTGCTTTGTTTTCTGTTCCTATCGTAATAATTCCTAACATTCCAGTTGCTTTTTAACCCAGAATAGCCACTTGGAGTAGGAAATGGTAAGGCACGTTTATATTGGTTTAATGAAACAACTTCCCAGGGAACATTTTCTGCAGAAGCCAGTCTCACAGCCCACGTATCAGTGGTAGAGAGGGCACCTGGAAAGGCTGGCTGCAAGAGGACGTGCTGAAGGGTCCGACTTTTGATCTAAGCACTAACGGTGACATTCGGTATTTTCTTAGCTGTTCACGGGATGTCTGGTTTGACGCTAAAAGCTACCTTTAATGAGCTTAACAGATAGGGGGTAGAAGGCCAGCTTTCCCTGCGAAATTCCCCGTTTGTCAGTTTTTGCCAATTTTAGTGTTGTATGACCAGGAGGAGATGTGCATCAGGTTACTCCCCAGTATTTTGGGGCACGCGTATTGCCAAGCTGGCACAGGGCAGGGTCCCAAAGTGGTGCCCCAGGAGCAGCGTAGCAATAGGGGCCTCAAGAATAAAAATGTGTGGTTTGGGGCAGACCTGTTGGTCAAATCCATCCTGGTAACAAAGCAGCAGCCAAGGCATCACACATGGGGGCTGGCAGCCTCTCCTGCATTGCACCGGGGTCCTGGTGCCGGCATTTTTCAGACTGGCTGCAAAACGGAGTCAGGCAGGGCATGAACTCGCTGCCCGGACTCAAAGGTGCAGGGGGGAGCATCGGTGGAGGTGGAGCCCGCTGTCCGCAGCAGGAGATGTTAGTTTTTAGGGGTCCTTGGAGGGATTCAGACAGCCAGAAACCGCAGGAAAAATATTTAAACAGAAACCTGAGATCCAAACAGCATCTCGGGCACTGTGTTCCCTCAGGGGCTGGGATAAACTGAGCTACAAGCAGAGCATTTGCCAGGCAGCAACCCAGTAGAAAAGAGTCACAACAAGCTGAGAAAAGACATGCAAACCCCTAGACTGAAATGCAAGGGGTGCCCCAAACTGGACCCTAGAGACCAAAACAATGTGGAGGGGGGAAACAGTCTGTGAAAGGTTGAATGGTACTTTATCAACTAACTTATTCCCAGAAATCTCATGTAATTTCTGAACAAACCAGTGTGCTACCCCAGTACAGCACTAGGTGAGAAAGGGATGTAGGAAAGTGCTACAAACCTGAAGGATTTACCACAATTTCCTGGAGGATCAGAAAAACTAACAGCATCCCTCCAGACAGCACGGGCAATCCCAGCCCCTCCAGTTGAGGTGTTGCACTGGGCAGGACGCCCCGCTTTCACGCTTAGCCCTGCTTCAAGCCAGCGGAACCTTTGTCAGGAACCCGCACGCTGCGCTAGGTGCAGAAACTTGGCTCCGCTTTGTACCCTGGAAATGGATAGCCTCTTCCAAAGTTCGACTAATGGGCCTTTAACTTCCATTTGCAAGACAGAGTTATTTTTCCCCATTGCAGGTTTCACTCGCTCAAGTCTTATTCCCACTGTTCTTCTGGATCAACTCTGACCACTTTTACAGGCGACATAACATAAAGTGCTAAAATGTGGAGACAAGAGGAATAGAAAAATCAGATTTGGGCTTTATCCACTCAAGATCAGAGGTTTAGGATTTAGTATTAAGCCACGTCCTAAAGCAGATCCTTCCTAGCTATGTCAGGACTGCTGCCAGCTCTCATGATTTTACTGAAAGTCCTGTGATGTTTAATGCTGCAGTTAAAACCCAGTTCCTGGAGGCACGTCAAGAGGTGAAAATCTCTGCTTGCCTGTATTAAAAAGTCAATCTTCAATGCTGTGGCTGTGCGGGGAAGACTGTGACCCAAGAGTAACTTAAAAGCTTGGGTGTCAGATGCCAAAAAAACCTCTTAATGTTTCTAAGTCAACCTCATGATGTTTGGAGCTTGACTCATGACTCTGAAATGCTCAGAGCACACTGCTGGGCCAGAATTAATCCACAGTCAAGTTCTCTTCGTGAATGGGAATCTGTGCCACCACCAGCACTTTGTCCTTTGTCCCCACATGTCCCATTGCAGCAGCACTTTGTTGCACTGCAGTAATAGCCCCAGCTTGTTGCAGAAGCTCATATGCCTGAGAAACGCGAGATTTGCTCTTTCCATAGGTCAAGACTGGAGAAGAGGATGTTCATCTCTAAATCACACCAAGCTGCAGCTATTAACCTTCCTCTTGCTGGGCTCCAGGAGGAAGATGACAGGGTGCAGGCTTCCCACCCTGTGCCCTCAGATGAGCAATGGCACTGTCACTCTCCGGCCACCCATACCTGGAGGCTGAGGATGTCCCTGACCCTGGCCGTGGATGGAGGGGGTGTACCATGGGGTGAAGATGGAGTGTGGTAACTGGCAGGACCCCCCAAGGGGAACCCAGGCTGGGGTGGGAAGCAAAGCCAAGTGCTGAGGAGGGAGGGAGGCTCCTTTATGCTGTCTATGAGTTTATTTGCCGCTGGTAATGTCTGCCCCAGCTGCTCCAGGAACAGAACTTTTTGTCATTCTTGGTGGGAGCATTCATGAACCTCGTGGAGCCTACTGTGTTACGAGCAATGGCAGGAACAGGTGAAGCTCTCGGATATTTTGTCCTCCCAGTGACTGTCACTGGAGAAATAAGGGGCTGCCAGAGCCAAGGGGTTTGGCAACCCCCAGACACCCACAGGACCTGGGGCAGGCAGGCTCTCCCTCTGCTTCTGCTGGGGGGCATCCAGCACCCCCTGCTCTGAAGACCCTTCCTATCTTCAGTTTTCCAGCCTAAATGAGTTTGTGGCCATCTCTGCCTGTTCTTGAACCAGCCTTACCCTCTGCTGAAATGGCTTTCCCCTCCCGGCTGTCCTGTGTCCCCCCAGGAGAGTATATAGGCAGAAATCCCTTCCCAGCCTGCATTTTGCGGAGCAGTTGCAGTTGGCTCTTTCAGCACAGTTCTCCCAGCCCTATTAAGAGCCCCTCTCAAAGCCCACAAATGGAAAATTCCAGTCCTAACATCCCATTCTCAAATGCACCATAGCTGAATAAGTTGTCTTACCTACGAGGTATGAGGAAGGCTACTGCTGTGGATGGACAGCCCTTCAGTTTTTGAATTTTTCATAGCTTCATGCAAAAACCCACCCCATGGATGCTCTGGCAGAGCATGGAGAGCTTCACCCACCGAGCAGCGCTCCCACCGCCATGGGGGGGACCTCGCGTCTCTTCTGTGTCATATCACGGAGAGCAGCTCTGCTGGGGAGCACAGCCACATAATACTCCCAGTTGAGACAGCAATATTTAATACCAGCCACTTTTGCACCACACTGAGTTGGCCTTGCCAAGGAGGTATCTGCAGGAGGTCCCGGGTTTCACACTTCCTCTGGGCCTGCAGAGAGCACACATCCTAAATTCAGATTTTCCCCCTGCCCTGGACCTGGCACAATGATTCATCTGTGCATTGGCTTAAAGGATTTCGCTGTCAACCAATCCAAGGTTTCTTTGTTGACCACAGTTAATTTTGGTATGCAGAAAATGCCTGGGTAAGGACAGGAATCTAGCTGCAGCTTCAGTGTCTGCGAGCCGCCTGCTATATATTATCAACAGACTAAACAGCTCTCACCGGTTGAGTCCCAGTTTCCATCACTACAGTTTTGTAGTTATAACACCTCTGCGATATGGAAAATAACTTGTGAAAAACCTCACCAGAGGAAGGACTGAGCTGAAACATCCTCAGAGGTCTGGGTCTTCTCTAATAACTGTGGGTATGCAGGAGCCTGTGGGTTTCTTAGCCTGCATGGATTCAGGCTAGGGAAGAAAATATGGTCTGACATGCAACAAGCCTTGGCTGTAGGATACGTGGCACGGCTGAGGGTTTTCTCCCTGTGGGAAAGACTGAGGTCAAATATCTTTATTTGCATATTAGTGGTGATGGAAGTTGCTTGTGTGCAATGAAAAAAGAACATTGTCCAAACAGCTAGAGACTAGAGCAAGACCAATTTACTTTTTTTTTGCATAAGCCTATGAATTGTCCAGAACTTGCTCCTTTTTTTGAGAAACTGCTATCATCTGCAAAAAATTTGACTAATTCCACCTCAACGCAAGAATGATGCATGGGAGGCAGATTCCTCAGGGATCTCAGTTCCTGGAGAAAAAAACCAGTCTTTTAAGAGTTCACCAGCTCTACACAAGGGGAAAAACATACATTTTTTCCCCTTGCTGACAGTGATGAAAAGGGAAAGGACTATCGGGAAAGTGCCCTGCTTGGACTTTGACATCAAACAGCTGAGAAGGGTTGGGGAAGATGGAGAGACTGCAAGAGGAAACAAAAAGGAGACAAAACCCTGTGGAAACTGCAGAGATCTCTTTGCTCAAGGGGGGACCCTCCAATTGCTGGCACAAAGCTCGCCTCTGTTGCGTATCTGCGCTCCCTGATCACCTCCTCCAAGGCTAGGAAACTCTGGCAGCGGGAAGGAAGCTGGTGAGACAGAGGCATTTTGCACCCCACCACAGCCATGAAACGCTGGAGGGTGCGTCTGAGCGTTAGCAAGCACCAAAGACACCCTTGTTCCCAGGGTCTCCTCGGGCAGGGGGTCCCCAGCACTGCCCAGGCATTTGGATGACCAGCACCCTGCTTGCTGCAACTCGTGGCTGCAATCCCTGCTAAGCAACCCCAGTGGGGAAAAAAGGAGCGTTTTGGGTTATTGTGTTTCTACAGCAATCCAGAAACACACCAACAGCCCCAGGTACGGCTACGCCTGGTCTGATTCTGGAGTTGCCCTGGATTTACTGATGGGCATGCAGAGCCTCATTGGGCGCAATGGATCTAACACTGCGTTTAGAAGCACTTTGATTCATGCTGTTAAATGTGCCTGGTCACGAATCTATGATGCAAATGAACACCACAGCACTTCTGGAAGGAAAAGGGACTTTTGTGTACTGCATACAAGATGTTCTGGTGATGTATTTATATCAGCTCCAGCAGTGTTCATTAAAATAGACAGTAATTGCAGCACTTTTAAAGCAGGGCGATAACAGAATGTAGCCACAAACAGAATGTGAAAATGTAGCAATTTCCACCCAGCACCTAGCTTTAATGCAAGGTTTTATCTTCTAATTAGATCTCCCGATCACATCTTTTCTATGTGTGGTTGTCTTTGCTTGAAAATAGGCTAGGTGGTGCAGATCATATGTATTTAGAGAAGTGCATTTTTATATCCATTTCAAATTACAAGCTGGTTTTCTGCTAAGATGCTCTCTTACTAGGGCAAGCCAGGAAAAAAAGTACTCAAAATGTCATGAATTGAGGGCTAACTGGTGGGGTAGGCAGGATGTCTCCAGGCAGCCATGCAGAGCCTAGGCAGGGTCAGGGCAGACTTTTTCATCTCTCAGAGCCATCCTGCCACAGTCTGCGTTAGAAACGAGCTCTGCACAGACCATAGTGCACACAGCTGCTGGCCACACTTCACCCCCTTTAACTAGCTCCCCACCTTCTGTTTTGCTCTTGATCCATCCCCATGTATGCTCTGAGGACCTTGACCTCTTTAGCTGCTTTGCAGCAGCTCCTTGGTCCCAGGCAGAGAGCAGTCCCTGCTCCAGCACAGTGTTTGCAGTGTCCTGCCAAAGGCAGAATCAAGCTCATAGCATAAGTGCCTGTGGCTGCTGCCCACCCTGGGCTTGTCAGGCCCATGGTCCACCAGCCTGACCACTGCCATGGAGGGTTTTGCTGTGCTGGAGCCATCAGACCCCAACTCCATCCTGGATCCATGCGCAGAAAACCCTTGCAGAAGTCTCCAGTCTGGCACTTGCTCCATCTAACCAGAAATCTTTGGTATATTTGCCCAGTTGCTGATTTGTAGCTGGGTAATTTCCTGCTCATCTGGGCTGCTGAGGACTTTGGCTACCTCAGGCCAGGGGCAGGTACTCTGTTATCTCAGCTGCTGGCGTCCTGCTCTGCTCAGCCATGCACATTGGCAACTCCCAACCACCACAGAAAGCTGGAGGGAGGTAGAGCTGAGAAAGAGCCTGGAGCTGCTAAAACCCAGCTGACAGTCATTCATGATTCCCAAAGATGTTTCCATCAGAGACAGCTGGCTGGGTGATGGAAGGGCTGTGGGAGGTTATTGCATCCCAGACCTACGCCACTTGATAACTTGCAATAAACTGCCAACAAAGCAGTCTTTTTCCTTGAATGCCCTCATGTGGGTGTCTAGGAGCAGCTAGAAAGCAGCCATCATCTACATATAAAATCCTGGCAGATGACTGTTAGAATCAGGGAAGGAAATTCTGGATTTCATTCAAATATTAAAACTGATCATTTTGGTGGCAAAGATGGACAAATTACACTTTCAGCTGTTCAGATGAACCTCCCCCTAGCTCTTGAGGAGAACCAGAAATGTTTTCATGAAAATGCTGTGTTTCATCAAGAAGCTCTCACTGCTGGGAATAAAGGAGGTAAACATTTTTATAGGGGTTATTTATTACATACCAGTGTCCTGACAAGATAGGGGATATTCAGTCTTTTTTCAGGTTCTTTTGTATACATTAAATCAAGTCCCAGAACCATTCAACAATTTATGGGCTCCTTTGCACATCGTATCAGTCTCCGCAGGTGCCATTATAACATGTCTCCCTTCCAACAGCTGCTATTGTCTGCGCCCGTCTGTCCTCTCCTTCCCGATAGCTGCTGAGAAATGTAAGCTGTAACTCTGGACGCGGTGAAGGAAAACCTTTAAAAGGTTTTCAAAGAATATTCAGCAAATTATAGGAGTTAATGTGACCTGTATGTCAGGGTCAGACGGGCTGAGAGAGGCCCTGCTTGGAGGTGCTGCATCATTTTGCAGCAACAATGAATTTCATCCTGCCCGAACGTGGATGAACATCTTGGGTAGCGCAAAAATGACCAATGAATCTGCCCACAGCTACGTAAGCCTTGCATTTTCTACAATTCAGACCTGAACATGTGCTGCTGAGTGCTGGCTGGTCCATGGCCAAGCTACTGCATTACCACACTGCAGCGAGGGGCTCCCCTGGAGCAGGGGAAGGATGGGGGGCACCACTGAGGGCAGGCAGCGGGGCCAGGGAACGTAGCTCATCTGCCATCCCCCACTTCTGCAGACCTGGGTGACACATCACATTTACAGCACTGCAGCCACCTGTCCCCGTCCTGCTGCTCCTCAGGGTTGCTTGATGTCTTACACTGATGGATGAGCAGCACAACTCCTTTGACTAAAGGCAGATTAAGAGACACCCAAGGGGAGGCCGATCCTTCACCCTGTGGATCTGCGAAGGACTATGCAACTACGCAAAGAAGCAGGTAAAAGGGGATGTGAAGAACATGTTTTGGGCCAGGCACTTTAATTTTAAACTGGTTTTTGCTCTACATTCCTTTAAGCCCTACAAAAGCCCTGATGACTCTCTGCTTTTCTACTAGCACTTTTATTTTTTAAAGACATTAAAACAGATCTGACCATAAGCCCAGATGTACACACGATAAGAACTTCACATGTGTCAGGGTTTCAGGACTAGATCCAATTTTTGTGGCATTTTAAGCCATATTTAAACAAAAACGTTTCTGAATATCAACTGGCCAATGAATTCTCTTTGGTTCAGTCTTGCTGAGTCGGATTAATCATGTTTACTAAGCTATAGAAATGCCTGATAAGTTTTTTCTCCCCCCCCCCTTTTTTTTTTAAACTCAGCATTCCCAGAAATTGCTGGCTGCTTTTTAAAACAACTAACAAAGTAAAACCCACACAATGCAAGAGAACTAAAAGATAGTTCCACACGTTATTTTGCTCAATTTGCTAAATCACGTTAGCACTGTCAATAAATTTCTACTCCCTACCCTAAAAAGTTACAACATCTCAGCCCTTTGTTTTGTTTGCTTGCATTTTTTGTAAGAGGGAAGCCATCTAGAAACAGACTGTGCACAATGTTACCCTTCGCCGGACTTCATGCTGCCTTTGCACTGAATGGTTTAACAAGTGTGTGTTAAATGTTATCATAAGAGCTGAATTGTAAAGTGGTGAAATCATCTGAAAATGCAACAGGCCTAAGAGGCACAGCACAGTTCATGTCCATTAGAGCAAGCTCAGTCACAAATATTTTCTTGATATTTGCCAAGAAAATCCATTATTTTCCAGCAAACACAGAGGCAGAAAGCTGAAAGCTTTTCATCGTTAGCTCCTGTCCCTTTTGTTGCATGTTCTCTGTTCCACCCAGGCAATACAGAGTCCAAACTCTGCATAAGAATTAAAGCAAATGGGATGAAAAGATTTTTCAGGCTTTTAAAAAATAAATACCTATTAAGGCCAAAGAACCTCTCTGCTTCTGCAGAGGTCCAGAGCCATGGGGACAGCAGGAGGGGTGCACTGGGTGCTGCAGGGCTTGGGTGACCAGTCTCTCCCCCAAACTTCCCCTACCACTCTTTTCCCAGAGCCACCGTCAGCAGCCAGCTTTGCTGCTAGGTCGCATCTTCCTCAGAAGTGCAATTCGTTGTGCAGGAGGGGCAAGTAACAGCCCTGTGTCTGCAGCCAAATAGTTTCTCATCTCATTTCAGATCATTTTCTATCTTCTGCTGCCACTGTGTGCTGTATTGGCAAGTGCAGTGCATTCATTCGCGTTATCCTGATAAACATGTCAGCAGATTTGAGAAAGCGAATTTGTTTCTGCTCTGCCAAAGCCAACCGATGCATGCCTGTGTTTTCCTTTCAACACAGAAGTGTGGTTTGCTGAGATTTACCAACAGTTACTGAGCAGGATTTCAGTCCCCATTCAGATTCTGTCTATTTTTGGATCTAGAATTTAACGGTAACATTCGGTCAACTTTGAATGTCTGGCTGATTTTAGCTTAGAAATGTCTTGTGTTATCTATTAGAAGCAGACCATTTATTTCTGATGACTACCCCCCAAACCAACATGTAAGTGTTTTGCAGTACTTATATTGTAAAATTTACTGTGTATCAAAGTCTTTACAATCTACAGTGTGTGTCTAACAGTCTACACAAAACTGCCTTTATATCTGTATTTTATCTTTTACAGCTAATCCAGAATAAAAACGGCAGCTCTCTATATTGCACCACTTACTTACAAACTGAGAGCCCTTCTCCTGCCCTCCCCTGCCAGCACGAACTGCCTACACGAACCAGAACCATCATCACTGCAGTGAGAGCAAGAGATGGTCTCTCCCCAGACAGGTCCTGGAAATGATCATCTGACAAACAGCCCTACTCCTCCCGCCTTGCACCAGCCCAAATCAGATCAGAATCGCACACTCCCAATATAATACCCAGACAAAGACATCTTCTACTTTGTTCTGTAATAAGATGTACCCAAGGGACTAATAAGGCATGGTCTGGACACTAATTGCTTGGCAGCCCTGTTTGCCTTCAGGTACCTTGTTACAGCAGTTGCATGAGTTTATTTGTTTCATCTAATCCATGGAAGGAAGTTGGGTAGCAGCCAGCTCTGCCAGGAGTGGTTTCAGTCCCTGTAGCACCTGGGGCAGAAAATAATGCACAAGCTTCAGGGCTTTGTGTTGCCTTGACTCTGATGCAAAGCACCTCTCCTGGCTTGCAAATGGCATCTGGGACCCATGGAGCTACAGCTTATGGCGTGGGAACCGCTAGGCAGAGCTCGGCCCTTTGCCACAAGGAAGATGACATTTAATCGATCAGGCGGTGCTCAGAGTCACCCTCAGAGTCCCACAGTCTGCAGTTACATGAATAGTTAGGCTTGAAAGAAGGTAACGTGGCACGAACGATAAGGAAACTGCATGAGCGGAGATGCACAATATTAAATGCATCATTAGTGTGGAAGCTTTGTTTAAAGCCAGTAAGTCTTCCCCTAAACAGAAAGACTGGAAAGGTTGAAATGTCAAATTCCTGTGGGAGAGAAACTCCCTAAAAGAGAAACTTTCCTAACTCTGCCCGTTATCTCTGTGCAAACTGCAGCGCAGTCTCCTACCACCATGCAAAGCTCTGGTTTCTCAACACACGTGGATCATCGTGTTTGAGGTTTCAGGAGGCAGAGCCATTTGGGCTTGCTGCTCTGTCTTGTGATCAACACAAAATAAAGCAGGCTCAGTGTAGTTCTCCAGACAGCACGTTCTTTCTGAAGTCCATGTCCTGAACAAGCTTATTAAGGACAACTTCACCTCAAACCCAGGCAACTAATCACTTGGGCTTAGACAGTGTGCTCCCCTCCCCCATGCCACTCACTTCTGGGCAAGACCAAATAAATACCATTGCTTAATTCCAGACCAGCAGCTCCTCCAGGGAGGCAGCTCCATCTGTGTACCAGCCTCTTGAAGATTTTGGCCATGCCACATGCATCTCTATTAAATGTATGGGTTCAGATGCTGTATTAACTACACTTATCGTTTTTCTGCTGCTGCAAACTACAGAACAATTTTTAGCTGACATATTCTACAGAAGCTGAGTGGGAAAGGGTTAATCTCCCATGGCAAATACTCCTAACCAGAGAAGTATGCAACATCCTCATGAATTCTCTGATATAATAGTTTGAGGGACTTTCATGATCAGAACTGAGTCGCTCAGAATATTTTCCTCAGAGAAATCAGTGTGTCTTACAGCAACGCCTACCACCACTAGTGTCCTGAGCTCCTCCAAGACCTGCATCTGCCATCCAGCAACACTCACAGTTACCTGGTGGAGAAAGGTACACCAGGTCAGGCCTTGGAAGCAGAGAGCTGGAACTGAATGGGTTTAAGGAATTCAGGAGAATAAATAAAAAAGCCCAGAGACTAAATGTTAAGCTGAATCAGGGCCAGTTGAAGTTGATTTATAATAACCACTACCAATTTCCAAGTAAATAACAATTCTTAGTGGATTTGTCCCATTTCTTGGCTAAACAGTGCATAATTGGATCTAGTCCAAATATTGATCCAGAAAATTACTTTCTTCTATTGAGTAAACACAAACATGTTTTGCTAGGAGGCCATGACTGAACTATCCTGTTACATTTCTTACAAAACCCTTTCCCCCAGTCTTGGCTGGCATTTGCTCTCAAAAAGGAAACTGAAGTAATTATTCTAAACAATAGACTTGCTAAACGTCATCTTAGCATAGGATTTAGAGATCCAAATTTTGTTGCTGAACTTTCTTGCCAAGCCAGGCTTATGGTTCTTTGACAAAACTGCCACTTCCAGGTTTTCGTTTTGCTTTTTTTCCACTTGTGAATATGAAATCCTTCCATTCATCTGCACAGGAAAATAAAAGCTTTTCCTTAGTTGGTAAAAATCTCTTTTCTGTGGGTAATGGTAATTTTCAATTCTGCCACCAGGAAAGATCGTCATTAGCTGTAAAGCACTGCTCAATCCAAGCTTTTGCTGAACAGAGGAGCTCTGACGTGAGACACCACTTTCCTCTCCAGTAAGCTGTGCCTCAGAGGCCACGCAGGTGGAGCAGCAGGACCCATGATGTCTGAAGTGCCTTTTGTAGCAATTCCCAGCCCTCTGTCTGCAGCTCTAAAGGAGGCACCAAGCAGCACTGGCATTTCTCCTCGCTTTGCTGCTGACAAGCCTGGCCCTGTTGTCCTGGATAACACCCCTACACATTGCTGTAAGCTTGTGTCACCCCACCAAATACATGAAAATAGCTTCATTTTGGGATTAAAGCCCTGATTGCCATGGGAGAAGCCTTACTTAGGAGCACATAAGGTCAGGCTTCCTCCCATGGGTGGGAAGGTGGTGGCAGGTAGACCCTGTCCCTTGGGCAGGAGTGGGGTAAGGGCAGAGCTGCAAAGACAGAGCCAGCTCAGCTGGCACCTGGGCTCTCAGAGCAGTATAACCAGTCAAGATTATACAAACACAGCTTTGCTCTGGAATTCGTTTTGGGTGTTTCAAAGGCCAAGCCAGGTCTCCAGCAGATATTCCTCATGTTTTATTTGCTTTTATACATATGAGATTTCTTAGAGAACAGAACAGTCTCATGAAAGAGTTGTTAATGAAACCTTTCAGCCATAACATCCCAAAACTGCAGGAAATGTTAGAATGGTAAATAATAAATATTTTCATAAAAGCAGGCTATATGTTGTGCTCTCCCTCTGTCATTGTCTGCAGCTGGCAGACCTCATCTACAAGGTCTCTGAAGTAGTGTGCTTCTGTGATACTTTGCTGCTTGACAAGTACAGCCAAAGATCTCTAAACAGAGACAAAAGCCTAAGAGCATGTGCGCGGGCTATCACAGCCCCAACAGCACGTCCTCACGGGGCTGGGCGCCTGTGATTGCTAGGATGACAGCAGTTTCTACAGGAGCATAACAAATAACATCGAAGAAGGCAGTAGCATGATAACAGAGCTATCCACAGAAAGTGGAAACACCCACATCTTTTTCCTGGGATGACCAGACAACGCAGAGCTGTGCTAGAGTACTTTTCCTGATGCTTTTCAACAAGTTGGGATTTTTTTAGCCCAGATTCAGAACGGATCACAACCCATCTCTATGCACGCACCTCTTTCCTGCTGCATAGAGATAGGACACTGCAGCTCTGCTCCATGGCACACTGCAGCTCTGCTCCATGGCACGCTGCTGCTCTGCCCCAAGAGAGCTGCACAAGCACACCTACAGCACACCGCTGACCTGGAAAGGAGCAGAGAATTGGGGGGGAGGGGGGGGGCAGAGTTGAAAAGGAGAATAGCTGGTAGCCTGTTCTGCTTTATAATGAGGTGCCGGGGATGCAAACGAGGAGCAGGTTTTATAAACTGAGAGCCACAAATACTGCTTCAGTAACAACCAGTTCTTTGTAGCTACTTCTGCTTTGTGCTGTAGCTGCTTGCAATAAGTAACTGAGTGGGAAGCTTGGCTGAGGACTGTTGTTAAGCTGTGGAGTTTTTCTCCTATGTAGACCTAGAGCTAACTGGAAAGCTGGGGGAGGCTGAGGAACTGCTGAGGAACTGCTGATGAATGGAGCTGGTGGAAGGACTCTGTCCTGCACTTCACATGGAGAGCACGGTGGGTAGGTCAGAATGCTCCTGCAGGTCTCTGTGTTGCCTTGGCTCTGATGCAAAGCACCTCTCCTGGCTTGCAAATGGCCTCTGGGAGAGGTTCAGCTCTATATAGAAGATAAAAGAGCTGCTTTCAAAGAGGAAATGTACAAATTAAAGCTGTAACTGGATTAGGCTGTGAGTATAACTTGCCTTTAGATTATTTATGCCCCATGTGCTTAGTCTTGATCGTACTCATTACAGCAAGAACAGCCCAGGATTGTTTAAACTCGGGGCCAGGACAGTTGAACAACAGCCTTTGGGCAGCGGGGTCTTGTGGCTGCCGTGAGCAGGTTGGTAGGGAGGTGTCAGGAGAGTGACTGTGGCTTTGGGCTTGCCTCTGGATCACACATGCTATTTCAGGATGATCACAGGACAACAAAAATACACAAAGAAGTCACACTTCTGCTTTTGTATTTTTTGGTTATTTTTAACGCATCCTTGCCTGATGTGTTGTCCTGCCTCTCAATGTCTCTACCTTGTTGTAAGTGACCAGAGACCCTCTGAGCACTGTTCATTCTGCCTGATGCTGTCACCCAGAAAACAGATGGGATAATGCTCTGATTTGCAGGTGCACGACATGCCAGGCCCAGCCAAAGAGCAGATACCTGCCCCTTCTTCCTCCAGAGCAGCTGCTGGGTGCCCTCATGGGCATCTCTGCAGACACAGGCTATGGAGAAGCAGCTGATCTGGTTTGGAGACTGTCCTTAGGGCTGCTCTAAGCAACAATGGGAAGAGAACCGGTGCGTTTGACCCATCCTGAGTAAGGTGGACTCCCATATGGGGAGCTGCAAGTGTTTATGGGCACATGGCCATTGCAAATGTGAATACTTGGACACATCTTGCAGCTTCTTGAGATACTGCAGATCTGCTGAGTTACAGCAAGTAACTGTGCGCTCTTAGCCCTCAGCAAACGCAAGTTAAAACTCATTATGGTGCTTTGCCTGGCTGCTGATCCTTGAACGTACATAGCTTGCTACTGAATCATTTCATGGCTGCATTGCCATGATCAGCACCTTGGTTTCTGTTTGTTTAGGAGCCTGTTGGGAGATCATGAGCACTGCAGTGCGCTGGATTGAGAAGCTCATTTCTTTTTGTGGGGAAGCAGTTTGCACAGTAAACAAAGAGGAGAGAGAATAGATTCAGACTTCATTTATGTGAAGACATGGAAACTATAGGTTACTGTTCTGCTGTCTCATTGCTTGAAATGACAGACTTCGAGGGTTTTTTACATAACAGATTCAAACATTGGCTCCTGAGTCCATATTTAGACACTTGCTCAAGTTTTAAGAGTACCAAATACTCAAAATCTCCCACTGAGGTCAGACAGGATGTTTCTGGGGTGAAGACAGGACCAAGATGCTCAGTCTTTTTTTAGAAACAGACTAAATATAGAAGAGGATTCTAATTTTTGGCTTGTTAATTTTTGTAGGTATAGTCTGGAAGCAGCTTCCTCTTCTGAGCTGACCTTGGAAAATGTGTTAGGAGTATTTTCTGCTTTCCATATCAGGAAATGTTATTTGCATCTTGGACTCCTTTTTCCTTTTCAAAAAGGACAAAAAATAACCAAATCATGTAGCAACAAACTGCAAACTAAGAACTTTATTTCATATTTTAAAACCGAGAGGTAAGTTTTTATATCTGAACCTTCTTTCTCACAGTGGAGACACTTTAGTCCAGTGTCCAGCTAGTTCTGTGTTTAACTGTTATGATTTGGTTAGTGTCAGTCTGTGTAATGCATAACAGCAATGCTGTCTTTGTGCCTTTGCCATCGCACATACCAAGACTGTAAGTGTTAAAACACTTCTGTATTTTCCTCAGTGCTCTGGGAAGGTACCTCAGGGATCAATCTGAGTGGAAACAAGCTGGCTTGCAGAGAGGCCAGCGCCATGCCTGGCGCTTGGAGCCGGAACCGCCACATCAGCATCACTTGCAATGGCAAGTCCTAGAGGAAAAGCTGATGCTGTGGAGGAAGAGCAGTGACAGGAGGGTCTTGCTGAGCCTGAGGCTCAGGACGATGGGTCTCAGGGATGCCCATGGCTGTGACACACATCCAGACCAGTGAGATGAGCCACCTTCAGATAGAGGAGCACATGGGATCACGGCTAACACTGCCTGGCACGGACCCAACAGCTCTGCTTGTGGATATCCCCAAGCAGGAGGAGGGATGTGTCCCCGTGCCACATCCCAGCCCAGGTGCTCCTGGGTGCTGGGCTAAAATGAGACCATGCGCCCTGGCCACCTCCCGCTGGTCCCATGAATGCCACAGAGAGGCCTGAGCTGGCTCCAAGACCAGCCAGACAGCAGATTGCTGTCTTGCTTTCTCTGTAGCACCATCATCCCACATGCTGCTTCAGAAGGTCTCATAGCTACTGCATGAAGTCAATATAAAACCCAATATTAAAGAGCTGGATTCAACAAAGAAGAATTGTATTAACAAGATCTAAGATAGCCACCAAGTGTTGTATCTTTGTCAAGACAGAGCAGATCCAGCAAAGAATGTCACCACAAACTAGTATGTTTTAGCAGAGAGATTTTCCAGAGAATGTGGGTTGGAAAAGAATCTCAGATCTGTATAGCAAAAGCGCAGATCAACATCACTAGAGATGCTGCATCATTTTGCAATAGGATGTGAACAATTTTTCTCCTGCTTGTTTCATTTCATCCCAGAATTGCTGTGTCACTATCACACAGTTTTTGGGCTCCAGGTCCTAGGAACTGTGAAGTTGAAGAAAAATTCAACTGGCACAACCATCTTGGAAAGGTTACTGGAATAAACACTCTCTCTAGTCTTGTATGACCTGCTCCAACCCCAAAGGGGTCCAGAGTCACTCCAAAAGTTCTGGGATGTTCTGATGAACACAATGTGTTGTTCCTGCTTTCAGACTTGGCACATTTTACCTAGGTGTAGTTACTACCTGCACAGGCTCATACCATCAACCTGTCTATGACAGCCTGGCTCCTGAGAAGTCCTTGTTCACAGTATTTAGAGAAAAATCTGTCATCAGTGCTGCAGAATCCAGATCAGCCCAGGACTTCTCCCTCGCTCTTTGAGAAATGTGAAGAAAAGTCTCATTAATGTTAACAATAATAAATTATGCAAGTCTTATTGCTATTAAAAGGAGGATGCTGAATGGACAAGAATTCCCTGAGCGAAATAGATGGCATCACTCACACCTGGGAATGCTACACATGGATATGTTCCAAGCAAGAGGAAAGGATGCAGGATGACATCCCTTGGAAGACATTAATGTGGGCTGTACATCCTCACTGAGCAGCTCCTGCATCCAGCCTGTCACTGCTGATTGTGCTGCAGAATATTTTGTAAAAGGCCAACAGCCACTCTTTCTGTTGCTATTAATGTGATGGAAAAAATTACCTTCTTTCTGAATTATCTTAATGATTACCTAGCTTCATCACTAGCTGTTTCCTTCTTAATTTCAATTTTCCTATTTTAGGTCAATTTTAAAAGTGCTTGTTCTTGAAAATGCGTCCTCATGTAAGCAGACTGTGATTGAGTCACCCTCCTTTCTTCTCCCGGATAAACAGACTGCTCAGCTCCATGCTCTCATGCTGAAGGTATGTTTCTAGATTGCAAGTAATTTTTGTGGCTCTCCCTTGAACGTCTTCCAAGCATTGAGCATCCTGGAATATACTTACATCAGAACGGGAGGTGCTGGATTTTGTTTGCCTGTTTCTCCCCCTTCCACTCCCTCAGCTTTGTAGAGCAAACTTCTGCTTCATGTGCACAAGTGATGATCCTGCATGGATCTCAAGTTCAAGTTACCATTAATTAATTTGTGTGAGAAAAGCTGTCTGAGCATGACCTGAGTCACTTGTCTGCCCAGCAGGGAGCCATTTTGTTTTCTAAGGAGTTTCCACTGAAAAAGGGGAAAAGCATTTTAAAGCAGGACCTGAGGCTGACAACGAGGTTTCAAACTGTGCCAGCACAAGGTCTGGGTTTGCAGCAGTCTAGACAGCAGCCGCCACATCTTGCGAGGGTGGCTGGAAAGCACCATGCCCTCAAACCAGACCAAGCCACCAGCGGTCAACAATTTGACTTTTTTTTGTCCCATTACGCATGGAAATATTTCTGAACAATGAAATTTACCCAGGTCTAACAAATCACCTGCCTTGAGCACCATTTGTCAGCTCCTCTGTCATTTGCCTGCTTTACTAATAACCTGTTCTCAATTAGACGTGATGGAGCTGGTCAGGAAGCCACGAAACATCAGTGATGGGGTAAGCTCAGCTGCTCCAGGCTCGGCCCACTGGCACTGACGGCAATGGGCAGGGAGGGACTGCCCCAAGCTGAACGGGGCTGATGACTCAATGTCCTCTGTTATTTCATTCCTGGATTTCAGGAATTAGAAATGCTGGTTGAGTACTTTGTTAGTCTTCTTGTATTGGTTTTTTGCATTGCTGCCTAGTACAGGCAGATGGAGAGGGTAAACTGGAGAGGACAGTTCTGGTCATTTCCAACAGTCCATGTTCTTGAGGGAAAGTGAAACTCATCAAGAGGTTGATAAGTTTTCAGGAAAAGGGCTCCACTGAGGGGAAAAAAAAAAAATCTTAGCTACTTGACAGCATATTTTAAAGCTTTTCAGCTCATTAGTGAGAAGATGACTATGCTGGCATCTGCAGGATTAGTTAATACTGATCTTCCATCACTTATAAATCTCATCTCATTTTACTTTTTAGCAAAAAAATCCATAGAAATTACTTGCAGTGGTAGTATGGTACCTTCCCAATAGTTTTTCTGCAGTAATTTTCCATTTTTGAGGATACTTCAGCTTGTTTTTAGGATAAATTCCAGTGTGATAACATTCCTTCCTTTGCACTCTTGAGGTCACGGAGATGGAACTTCAGGCATTCAGCAGCCCAATTTCAACCCTCATCAGGCTTGTTCATGGAGAAAATGAGAAGAGGAGATTTTTCTTCAGACAAAGTCAATGTGGAGGCAGGAAACTGGGAGCATGCAGCTATGGGCAGAGCTGTGAGCGACTGTAAATTCAAAGCTCACATTTATCTTGCTGCAGAATGGAGTCACACAGCAATGATTTTTTTCCCCACTTGCAGATGTCAAGATGAGATGTGCCCATGAAAGCTTAATGCTCAAGCCTGACCCCGAATTTGTGAGTAAAGCGTAATGTCCAGTAGGATTTACGGCAGCATAGCAGAATTAGGAAGGTAGCAAGCCTGTCTGTAGCGTGTGCAGGCAATGGTGAGCAATCCCTTGTAGCTCCTCCTCTCTCTCTGCTCTAAACTTTTTTCTATGGAAGGAGGAAAGCGTGCAAAGATATTAAAGTCCTTTTGCAAAGTAACAAACAGTGTGGTAACAAAAATGTGGTAATGGGAAAAACTGGAACACTTTCATTACCTTAAGCTAAACCAAGACAGAAAGTTTGTATTGCAAAGAGCACTTCTCATAATGTATCTTTTTTTTTTTTCCAACAGCATAACACAGTTTGTTCTCAGACTATCAGTCACAGAACCATCCTTGATGGTTTCTAGTTGTTTCCAGTGATACAGGTGGATCTAGCAGCCACTGCAGGCTGTATTGTCTTTTATCTCCTGGAGCACGGCACCATCCTTGGTGAGAAATGTTCTTTACAGTACTCTCTATTCCAGCAACCAAGACTTATGGCATCTCCATAAAAGAAATAGCTGGATGATGACGTTGTATTCACTGGAAATGTTTGACTGGTGTAAACTGGTGCTGTTTCATTGCCTCAAGCAAAGTTTTTCTCTTTTACAGCAGAAGAATACTTGCACTTTTATACTACAAAGAGCCGATGACATGGTTAAATTTTGCACAACCAGCGTTGAATCTCATCTTAAAAATAAAAAATGTCACAGATGGGTGAGCAGCTACAAAAGTGTGACACTTGGAGAAAATCCAGTTGACTTGGTAACAGATCAAGACTGTCTAAACTTGTGGTAGGTCTTAGTTCTGGCTATGCAGAACTGCTATGTATATTGCACAATGAGTCCAGGAAGTTTGGGATTTTCATTCGACTCAAATCTCTCCTACAGCATAAATTGATGGTGTATGAGCAATTGGCCTGACCTAATGCTGCAAAATGTTCACTTGAGATGATATGTTCAACTAAGTGCATCACCTTGTCTTGTCCCATTTGTGCAAACATTCATGCATGCAGAGCTTTGCTGGCATTAACGTTCACGGTGGCTGCTGCTCTGACAAATCAGGGCACTTGTGAGACAGAAGGGGTGGTGGTTATTAGATGTCTTCCAGTATAAATGGGGTCAGACTGCTCCACGTTTGCTCCATGCCTGGCTGTTCCCTCCTCTCCCAGTTACCCAGAGACAGGCCAGTCCAAGCAAACAGCAGCTCACAAACAACTCGCCATCTCAAGTATGCACAGGCTTTTTACTGAACAGTTACCGACAACAAATACATCAATAAAAAAGTACATGTTCATTTGTGGATAACTCAAAGGCAGCAAAAAACTGGCTTTATGTGGCCTGGTAAATTGTTTGCAATGAATAATTCAACCAGTCGAAGTGCATTTGCTAATAAAAGAGAATGGGAAAGGAGATGTGCTAGCGGCAGCAATGTGTTGTCAAGCCAAGATGAAAATGAAAGTAAGAAATAGGGCACTTTGCTGCCTTCCCTCCCTCCCCTGCATTAGTACCCAAGGAAGTTTAGACCCTTTGAAAGCCTAAGGGTTTTGAACTCCAGCAGGAAAATCCAGAAATAAAGGAGAGGGCACTGTGTTGTACCATTCCTTCCTTGGGATTCTGGAGCATGTACAAAACCATCATTTCTGTTATTGCACATTTCCATTGAGTTGGTGCCCAAAGGTTCCGGTGGGGCTGGCTCACGCCACATGGGGGGCTGAGCAGCATCTCCCCCCGAAGCCGCTGAGGCTAAGGGTGGCCGGTGAACGTGACGGCTGTGCGCACCAGTGACTGGTGAGACCTGCCCTCTCTGCAGCTGTCAAGTTTCAGCCCAACAGCAGGATTATGCAAACACTAACTGATTTCAAACATGCTCCAGAGAAATTTAGGAGCAGCTGGTGATTAAGAGGGTGGAATTATCACAACAGGTTTCTTACCGCCCTGCGTGACATTATCAGCTGGACACAGCGTGCTGCCTACCAGCTGAATCAGCCAAGGCTGTCGTTAGCATCAAGGATGCCGCGCGCTTTCGACCCAGTGCTGGTCAAGGTGCTGCCTCCACTTGGAAATGAATATTAGCAAAACCAGCTGGGCATCTGCAGGACAGCATGCCTGGCCTGCGAAGAAAGTGATGTGGAAAGCTGACAGTTTTACAGAAAAGCTTGCAGACTTTTCCCTCTTTTCAACTTTCACTTGAGCTGTAATATTTAGGATAATCAGATAATTCAGGGGACATTTCAGATAAGTCAGAAGGGGCATTTCTGTGTGCGCGTTACATCTCAGTCTCAAAAGATGCAAAGAATATTCTTCGTGTATTCTGTGTGCTGCACTGTCCCCTTCGTCGTGACAATGTGCTTCCACTGTCATGGCTCATGGTGCTGAGGGCGGTGGCAGCTGGGCTACAGGGACTATTATGACTGTCTAACTGAGGACTGCTGCTATTTTCATCACACTTTGGACCATACGTGTTAAGAAGGAGGATTTTGCTACACACACCTCTGCGATGGGGAGTGTGATATGGGGCAGACCTTGGTGTGGGACAAGAGCTCAGGCAGAGATCTCTCCGTAGCTGATGGCTGGGTGCTTTTCCCCAGCTGAGCCTCAGTCGTCTTGTCTGTTCTTTGGGCACAATGGGTATTAACCCTGTTGGTAAAGTGTTTGAGATCCAGTGGGGAAATCCCCTTGATAAGACAAGAGATTGTTATTAAAACATTTTAAATTCCATGACTGTTTTCAAACCCTGCTTTGCAACATAGTGGAAAAAATGTTAATTAATGCCTCTCTCTTCTCTTGGCTGCTCTGCTGCAGCCCCGGGTGCTTGCTTTAATACTCTCCCCCTCGTGCTCTAGTCTCCTGTAACCCATCACCACAGTTCACTGTTAGCTATTTACTCCATGGGCCACCTAACCATATGGATGTCTTAATTTTTCCTAGATGATCCTTGCTCCAGGAGCCACTACAATAAAATATCACTTGGGAAAAGGCCTCTTCTCCTCTAGTTCTCATCCTGATACCTGGCAATGACCAGAGCAATTCTGTTCACCTTCCCCAGGGCAGAAACTCCTCTGCTGTGTTTCTTGCTGCCCCATTCCTGAATGCTGCAGCCCCTCTCACGGCTGATGGTGCGTTTCAGCACATGCGATCTCAGCTGGGTGGTAATACTGACTGCTGACTCTTTTGGACAGACGATGCATATATGTCTGTCCAATGAGTAATGCACTGTGTGCACAGCGGGGTGCGTTAATTCTTTATTTTATGAGGGCTGGCAGTGTTTGCTGACTTCTTCTCCTGCGGAGATGAGAGTGGAAGCACTGTGCCTCCTCACCAGAGCCAGCCTCTGACCATCGCTGCTGTTTGTTATTCACACACCAGAGACCAAGGCTAACGGTGGTTATTATGTTAATCGAGGAAGGAGACAGAAATTGTGTTAAACAGAGTGCGGTGAAACAGTTCAACAAGCGGCAGCTTTCCTCAAATGCATCTTAAACATCTTAGTGCACTGCCAGCACGCCTAAAATGCTTCTGAATTTACCGTATGTATTTATTTTCTTACGGGAGCCAGTCTTTTTCCTTGCAGGGCACAGGGATTGAAAGCACTTAAGAGCAACAAAAAGAGGCCAGTTCATCTGGTGATCGAACACCCGTTGCTGTTGTGAGAGCCAGAAATAACAAACCACTTTTGAAACAGAATTGCAGTCAGAGGCAAGGAAAGGGACATCAGCCTTGCGTGCTACACGAGGCTGTTAATTTAACTGCCTCCAGGAGATGCGCAGCAGATCCTGGCTCGTGCCTCACAAGAGTCAGCGTCTCACCAGCCCCATTTGGGGCCATCCCTGACCTTGCCACACAGGGCATGGTACCCAGCGCGGAGGACTGAGTTGCTCAGCTCCCTCCACCCATAGCATCCCATTTCCCCAGCTGCCTTTCCGCACTGCTGGTGCTCCTTGCAGACAGATGGGGCTCAAGGTGATCTGCTGGAGTAAGATTTCAAACCTTGTTATGGTGCACTTGTTCTCAGTCAGGATTTACGTACCTGGCATGCTCGTTGCTTGGCCTCTGCTTTCTCTGTCACCATTAAAATTAAGGGACCTGTGAGGGTGACAGCAAAGAAGAGAGCATTCAGCATACTGGCTAAGGAAGAAAGCTATGGCAGGACAGCATATTCCTTCCGGGTCTGCAAAATATCGTGTCCCTCTTTGCCTTTCAGACAGCCCAGTGAAGCAGACTCTTCCCAGAGCGTCAAAACTTGTTGCCTCAAACTCGCAGTTCAGGAGAAGCTGCCGGCCTGAGCCACTTGCCTAACCAAAGCCTGAGGACAAGGCTGCTGCAAAGAGGCTGATTTGCACCAGGAATCGGCAGGGACAGCGCAGCACCCCGACATCCAGCACCCTGACATCCAGCGCTTCCCCCAGCTGCGTGTCAGCGCGGGGAGCAGGATGGCCCCGTCTCACTGCAGTGGCGTGGGCTGCGGAGCTGATGTCCCACGGGTAAGCCCATCACAGCCACACGCCAGGACTGCGTGCAGGACAAGCACACGGTGTTCCCCTGCTCCCGACACCACCTCTGCTCTGCTATTTCCTTCAATTAACCCCACGGCAATTTCCCAGCTGGACGCAGCGCCCTCACACCCAGCCCGGCCCATGGTTAGCACCGTGTTCAGGACCGTTGGCACCTAATGCTGTTCCTGGTTTCTCCTCTGAACTCTCCCAGCTTTGTAGCAGATCAAATCTGAAAAGGATGCTTTTTGCAGAGACGTCCTCCTTCTCGCTGGCCCCCTCCCCACACCCACGAGCCGCCCTGGGGGCCGGGCATGCGGGCTGCAGGGAGGCAGAGCACGGCTTGTGGGAGCTGCATGGCACTGGAGTGCTTACGAGCTGGGTGGAAAAAATGTTGAGCTGTGGGAAGCAGTGATCTTTCAATAACCACTGAAAAGTGTGTAGTCAGACATTTAAGAGCAACCCTGGCAGAAAAACAAAGAGAAACTCTGGGTGAACTAATCCAAAAACAACAAAAGAAGTTTTCCTTTGCCCCTCCTGGGTTAGAGCGCTGCCTTTCCATAACATCAGCCTGTCTCGCTGTCTCTTTCTCACATGCACCCTATCTACTCCTGCCCCAAAAGTGTTCAGAAAGGAAAACAGCTCTGCTGGGGGAACACTAATTTGCAGATTTTTCTGTACTGCAATGCAAGGGAAGAAAGGGGGGGGGGAGCCATGAGACGGCACACAGCACGGGGTAGGTCAGCCCGCGAAGGCAGCTGAGGAGCAGCAGAAGCAGTGCGGTTCTGCCGTTCTGTCCCCGGCAGCTGCACGCTGCCTGCGCTGCCTGTGCTGCCTGCGTTGCCTGCAGGCAGCTCTTATGTCAGCAGATCTGCCCTGAAGGGAAGGGGGGAGCAGCAGTGATGGCGTGTGCAGAGATACGCAGCGGGACTGGGACAGGGACGGTCTCTTCTTCCTCACCTCGAACGGCTCTGGGCTGCGGAGGGCAGATCTGCGGTGCAAAGGGGAAATGGCTGTTCAGGGAATGGGGGAAGGAAAGGCGTGTGGGTAACCATTACTCAGTCGGTCTTAGTTTACTCAGTTGAGCTTAGTTTAGTAACTCATAATCATAACGCGTCACAAATGACACAGGGCATCGCTTCATGAACTTGCGCTCCCACCCCAGACCGGACGGCGTTTGGTCTCCTACATATACATATTTGGCAAGAAAGGAAAGCTCACCTCCTGCCATCCTTTCACAAAGGCATGAAAATAAGGATCGCATTTGCTTTTAGGGTTTAAAAGGTTTTTCAAAGTGAGTCCCAGGAGGGTTGTGACGGCTCCATCCCCAAGCATGGCTCCGCACCTGGACCCTGAGCCTGTATCCTCGGGCTGGGGGCTGTCACCACATGCTTCCTATCACACCCGATGGGCATTGCCAGGCAAACTCTGCCTCACTTGGAAAGTTCCTGCCTGCCTGGAGGTTATTATTTGCAACAGCACTGGATGATGCAGAGCACTGGATGTGAAAGGCAATGCCCCAGGGAGCATCTTTCCTCTGGTCCAGACAGCTGCTTTCTGCACCAGGCTACACCCAGACATTGTCACATCTCCTACACACTGAGGGAGCAACCTAGGGAGACGCCTGGCCATGCCTGCATGGAAATGCCCTGTGCCTCCTCCGTTTAGTGTCTTAGGAATGCAGCAGGCAGAGCTGCTCTTAAGCAATAGCTCATACAGCGACAGCATTCATGGGGCAGTTCTGACTCCCTTGCACGTATGCCTGCATCCCTCTGCTCCCACTTTAGCAGGTCATCTGCAGCTTGCTGCCTGTAACAGGCAGGATACAGGGGCACAATAAGCCTCTCAGCTCATCCCTTGCTTGCCCAACAAAGAATAAGAAAAAAAATTATTGTCTGTTTAAACAGACAAAATTCACTAGATTTGCAGGATTAGGGAAATTATGGATTTTTATCAAAATCTTTTGATGTCTGGCCAAATGAACGTGTTGGAGCAAATGAATGGTCATGTTGGAGGAAATCTGAAAATTTAGAGAAAATAGACTGACATTTTTAGCATCCTTTGCAATTACATTTCTGATTTTTGGAAAAAGCTGACCACTTTAATCTTTTTTTTTTTAAAAAAAGCAAAAAATAATTACATATGAAAAATAAGTTTCCTGAAATATTTTGAGTCACTGTGGAAGATAAGTTTCTAGTTTCAAGAGCTTTAAAAGAAACAAATTCCTTTGCTCTTCAAGGCAGCAGGCATATCTCATGGCCGGGGAGCTGCAGCTGGAGCAGGATTTGTCCTTCAGGGCAGCCAGCAGCATGGCTGAGCTCCGCAGCCCAGGCTGCATGGAGCTGCATGCCTCAACAGCAGATCCAAAACCAATTAATAATTATTTCTGCATTAGTCTATGATGGCTATTGTAATATTTTCATTGTACATTTCTGCCCTTTTGCAGGCAGCAAAGCTGACGTCATATAAATTAGAGGGAGGTGAACGGCAGGGAATAGCACATTTCCATGCGAACTTCTCTTCTGTTAGAGAAAGGATGGTGTTGTCCAACATCTCTGCATGTTTATCTGCTCCTGCCCCTTCCCCAGCTTCTTTCGCGGTCATTATTTCTGCACGCTATCTCCTCGTGCCACCTGTCAGCAGGGAAGGACGCTGGGTTTCCCTGCTGGTTGGGACCAGGTGTGCATCTGTGCTCCTGCAAACCCCTTCCCCAAATGCATCGGCTTCTCGTGGCAGTCCTTGGGGCACATATCTTGTGAAATAGCACAAAAACAGTCAGCACACAACTCCAATAACACACTGCTTTTTCTTCAGAAGTACTCAAGACCTGGACTGGGTTGGGAGGAAAAGATCCTCCTGTGAACCATCTCCCTTCCCAAAAACTGCTCCTTTGAATGACTTCCCGAAATATCCACACGACTCCAGGAAGAGCTCCAGAAATCCGAATTAGAGAGGCTTTGCTCTGCAGTCAAGACTTCAAACATTGCCATTTAGCAGCCTTCTGAAATACAGTATTTTGGTTCTCTTTGCACAATAGCAGTAATACGGAGAAATCTCAGAAGCACAGCTGTTCTAAATAACTGTGTATGAAACATAAACAGACTTCTTGGGCCTGGTACATGCATCCTGCTGCTCTGGATGATTTCTAAACACAGAACACAGTGAGCACCAATTGACAACTCATAAACTATTGAAAAGGGATTCTGGGCTATTTCTGTATCCTGAAAGTGTGCGCTGTCTAGAGAAAATAGGAAGGACTGGTTTTAGTTTTGAGCTTAGCTTTAGTGAAAGGATTTAGACAGCTAAGTACATTTAAAAATACCTTAGGCTGTAGTTTCTTTCCTTTTTCTGGAATACCTACTAAGTAGCAACTTAACCATGTATTAATGCAAACATACAAACAGCCCAAGCCCAGAAATGCTCAGCGAATTCTTGCTTAAGAGGAAGAAAAAGGAGACAATCTATAGCTCTGAATTTGGGAGACAGTTCTCTCCCTGCTGCCTTTTCACCCCTGCATGGACCCACCTTCCCGTGCAACAGCTGTAGATGGCCGCAGACCGCTGTGGTGTGGTGAGCTGTGCGCCTCGGGCTGTGCGTGCTCCAGGCCTTGGACTTCTGCATGACCCATATGCATAACCCAGAAAAATGAGAGCATTGCACCCAGGGGATCAGCCCTGAGCCATTTCTGACAGGAGTTAACGTATGGCACGAGATCTGCTGAAGGACAGAGGATAAGAGGCTCATTTGTCAGCCTGTCCAAAGCAGTTGTCTTCTGGATATATTTCAGCATCTCAAATATTTTGCAAGCTGCTATCTCATGCAACTGTACTAAATTTTTGCAGACACCACTGTGGGGGCTTCACTCTGGGTAAAGAGGCCACATTACCCTTCATTACTGTCACGCTGTAAGGCTGGCACTGCTGCGCACGCTGAAAACCTGGGGAGGGACTCTGTACCTTGCCTTGATGATATTGTTGACACCAAAGCCAAAAACTATATGTGGCCAGTTATAGAGATGAGCTAAGTGAAGGGTTTAGTCAATTTATTTCTTTCTTGGAACAGGAAGGGAACTATACATATATATATTAATTATAATTTATATTATATCCATATATATTAGTGAACTTTTTTTGTGATTTACTTCTCTCTTCTCCAAAAATGGTTCTTTCCCAGTTCAGACGATCATCATTTGATTCTTAAAAACATGATGGCAGGCAGAGACATGTTCAATATGCATAAAAATAATAATTTTGATTTATATAATATGCACAAAAATTCTAAGGATTTTGTCCACGTAAGTAAAAGCAATACCAGATATCCATCGATGTACTGAAATCACTGGATCTACTGATACATTGGACACTATAGTTGGGAAATTAGCTATCTTTTTGAGGAACACAGAATCTATCAAGTAATAACAGAGGCTGTGGAAGTCTCTGATAAGGGAGAAATCCTTGTTGCAATGGTGAAGTCCTGGTAACCACATCATCTGCTTCCGGATACCAGGATCAGCAAAACCAAGAATATTGGAACAGAATTTAATGATACTTTTCTATGTAAGGATTCAAAAAGACAGTGCAGCGGAAAAATATGCATTTCCTTGAGACGTGCCAGAAGAGTGCTGTGAATATTCCTGATGTGACTGTGCACCGTGCCAAGCACAAGGTGCGGGTACCAGCCTCTGGTGCGGAGGGTCGTGGGGCACGAGCCAGGGCACCTTCAATGATCAAATTGTCAGGAAGCGATTTATCCATTCAAAGTGAGAGTTCAGTGACTTTTTTTGCAGGTTTTTGCCTCTCACCAGAATATTCCTGCCAGCAAACTTGTTTATTTGGATATTTGTGGAAGGTGAATCATAACAAAGGAATCACAGACGCAGCTGAAACAGGCTGCCGCCTGGTCCTCGTTCTGGCAGCTCATTTTAGGGAAACGCCACCGATTTACTCCCTTTGACATCCAAAATCCTATGGAGGAATCAGGCCTTTGCTTCTCAGACACATGTGTTTGATTTTCCTGGCTATGCTGGGTAATGGGGGGGTTATTATTTAAATGGAAACAGTAAGCACAGTGTAAACAAAAGAAAGAAAAAGGGAGAGAGCATCATGACTGCTGTGATACCTTCAGCCTCAGCAGCCTGAAAGTCGTGTGGCATTTCTGCAGAATATCAGGCCAGGCAGTGCTGCTTGACCACCAGCTTTCTCTGCAGTGCTGTGGGAGACCTTTGCAGGGTTAAAGAGGAGAAGGCAGCGCTCACTGGCTCTCATCCCCCAGCCCAGGGTGGCCCCTGCTGTGCTGCGATACTCTTGAGTATGGACTGTGCAAGTTCTTGGTACTGTGGTCCATATCCAAACAGCATCACAGCATCAGCCTACAAACCCCTTGAACACAATGTCTTCACCTACCGTCTGGCAGCATCAGGAGTGTAACATGGTAAAGACTGCAAGGAGCTCATCTGCTTTGGTGCTGGGTGCTAGGCAGGGCATTGCTCACCTCTATTTCTGGCCCAAAAGCCAACCTACAATATCAGGATGATCCACCTTAAACAGCACAGAGTGTTTCCCTATTTAGTGGATACATGCATGTTATTTTTGGGGATCAGACACCTTATTTATGATAGGAGCCATGGTCGCCGCATAGTGCCTTCTGTAGAGCTAAGGAGGGGACATGGCAGGAAAAGCTTCTTGGACTGCACAAGGGGAAACCGGGTGGCAGCGCTTGGGTTGTGTCCCAGGTTTGGGTGTGTAATGGATTTTGGTGGCTGGCTCTCCAGCAGTGGTGCAGGAGTGGGGGAGCTCCCCACCGCACGGGAGCCAGCCCGTGGGTTGTGCTCCCAGGATCGCTGTGTCAGACGGGGGGAAGAGGCAGGCGCTGCTGTGGGTGACTTCTCCTCCCTCCCACTTCGGTACCACGGGCGGGAGTTTGTCCTCCTACTGCATGGTGTTGCTGAAGCTGAAAGATAACATTTCAAAGAACTTCTGGCATTTAGCATACGATAACTTAAAACCTTATCAGGATCAAAACACCTCTGGTATAAGAAGCCATTACAAAGATTTTTTTAAGGGCTTGACTTCCTTTGCTTTGCAGTGGATACAGTCCAAGATAAAGTCCAAACCTGAGACTGTCACACTAGCTGAGGGACACTCTTTTTGCCAACGCTGACACCGCTTTTCTAATGCATCTGAAGCTTTGCTGTAGGGGTAGATGCTAACTGTGAAAAATGAGCCACCATCACTGCTGCCGTCGCAGGGTGGGACAGGATCTTTCCTGAGTGCTCCCCACCAGGCACCACGGTCCTTGGGATGTACAGCTGGCAGGGCCAATGCCTCTGGGAAGGGAAAAAGAAAAAGCATGTTTTGCCAGGATCTGCCATGCCGGAGCTCAGCAGAGCAGGCCCTCTGCATGGCCACGCTTGCTCCTCTCATCCATACTCTGGGTAATCAACTTGTGAATTGAAAAGCTGCTCTCCAAAACTCTTCATAACCAAAGATCCCCCTTAAATCAGTTGTTTGCTTCATGCTTTAGCTGTTGGAAAAGTTATATCCTGTTTCAGAACAGGGGGCAAAGTACCACACACTGAGGTCCAAATGCTCCCATACAGGGAACCTGCAAAACACCGCTACAAAGTCCACAGGCTGGGAGGCATCCTGGCAGGGAGGTGGGAAGAGGCTGCCTTGCCCCCTTGATGCACTGCCGCCCTCGAGCTGAGCCACCCCTGACTTTGCCAGTGCTAAGGGACAAGTTCCACATAAACACTCAGAAGGAGATTTGGCCCCAAAAGGTGTGTCTGGCACCATCCTGCCCTAAAAAACAGAAGCCAAAAACCCCAGCCTGCCCTGCTTGGCAGCACCCTCGGCTCCCCCTGGTACCAACAGCCCCTGAGCTGCTGAGCCTGTCTTGCTCCATGGCAAAGAGGTTCCGTTTTCTTATAACTCCCTCCAGCACTGGGTACTCCAAAAACTAAGCCAGAGGGGGCTTACTGGGTATGAGCCAGATGTCAGGCTCAAGGGCTGACGAACTACGGCACCCACCGCTATTTGCAGTCGGGTGATTATATGTTCATAACAAATATGCAATGAGTTCAGTGCAGTCAGGAACCTGTTTCATCATGTGCGCACCAGGGCACAGGTACAGGCTTGAGCTGCCCCCTTCCTCTTAAACTCTTTAACAATTTTCTCTTCTGCTGGATAGCCTCTGAGCTGCTGCCCATGAGCAGTTCACACATCTTCCCTTCACAAAATGAATGCACAGAGGTATTTGGGGAGAACTGAAATTATGATTTCAACAACAGATACAGCTGAAAAACATGTTTGTTTCAAAATCTTCTTTTTTCCCCTTTGTTTCACCTTAGGACCTCTGTAACTACTTGAATTTCCAATGGAAATTTTTAAAATGCATTTTTCCATTACAAGTGACCTTAAGTGTAAGGGGAGTTAAATATAGGGTTAGGAAACACAGCAGTGTTCAGGTTGAACTAAGTACTTTTGATTGCTCAAGATTAAATATTTTTCTCCTCCCTGTCTTGCTAATCCAGACCTGTTCTCTTTTTGGCTTGTTTTGACCTCTGAGCTGACAAGCACTACTGCTCCTGCGCCTGCTCGAGGGTAGCTGTAACACCCGTGCAGTAGGTGCACCTCTTAGTACGTTTCGTGTTTCTCCCCCCGGCATTCTCATTTGCCTTGAGCTCTTCAAATTGAAGCCTTCATCTCTGCTTTCCAGCACATTTTCTTCTCTGCCAGCTGAGAAAAGGCATGTTCAGCACTGCGACAACGGAGGCAGCCACGCTGAGCCCCGTGGGTGAGGGCTGCGGCAGAGCAGGCTCATGGAACTGCAGAAACCTGCTGTGCCCCTGAGTGCCAGCATCAAGGTTTCTCTTATGAGAAAGGAAGGATGCTTACACTTTCCCTTGGTGGATTTTATTCTTTGTGAAAGAGCCAATCTGACCTCAACAGGTCCTCTTGCACATCCAGCTTTGGGCAGAGCCAAGGCCACAGACCTGCATTACCCTTCATACCTTTCTTGGGAGTACTCCAGTGGCAGACAGGGACACGGTCCTGGTTCGTCACGAATTTTGTATTGTCTATTCATCCGCTCTGTCAGAGCAACCTCCACTGGCAACCTGACTGGGTGGGCAGCAGAGGAAGAGGCCCCATCCCCATCCTCCCAGATGGAGGGGCAGCATGGGAGCAGCTCCAGCTGTCAGCCCCAGCTGAGCGGGTGGCTGCCTTGCCACATAGACACTGCCCGGCTGCATGGGGTGGCCATCCCTTGCCACGTTGCAGGTCAACTGTCGCTTCTGAAAGCATCCTTACTTTGTGAGACATGAAGATTCAGAGGGTTTTGAGCTTTGCAAAGCATTTTGGAGATGCATCGCGGCACAATAAGATTCCTTGGTTTGTGGTTCTTTTGCTTTCTGCACTTCATTTCACACGGATTCCCAACACTTCAGGATGGGTATTTATCACACTTAAAGCCTGTCTCCAACTCATCAGGGACAGCGACTTTATCCAGACCAGCAGTTTGATGTGTAGAAGTTTCAACATCTGCATCGGTGGCTTGTCTAATTCTCCTTCCCGATCCCCCAGCATGGAATATTGCCATCCCTGATCCTCTTACCAGCGCCTGCTTAGGGTACGGAAATGTCATAGGGGAGAGTCCTCGTTGACAAAACCATAAACATGGGCAGCTTTATGGGAAAGCTGGTATATTATATGTGCTGCAGATAACTGCACTGCTAGGAGAGAGATAGCACAGACAATAAAATCCAAACAATGAGTGTTTGCCCAGCAGCTTGTGAACTGGCAGCAGGCTGCCGGAGGAAGCAGGGAGCAGCTCGTACCAAGTACTTCACAGTCAAGGCCAGAGAAGCAGTAAAGGAGAACTCGGGGATGATCTGCCGACAGCTGGGATCCCGTTGGGTAGATCTGCATTTGTGGTCGCTTAGAGACAACTGCAGCCCTCTGATCCCAACCACCCTGCTAAAACAGGCCACGGACCAACCAGGTGTGACTTCCCCCTCTGCCTGTTTTCTTCCACGTTGAGCATTTTACAAGGAAAAGGGAAGAGAAAGCAGATGCAGGTGCAAGCAGGAGTGTGGACCATCCCCAGCTGAATCATGCTGTTGGAAATGCTACACTCTTGCATGTGTGCCACTGAATAAATTATCCTTTTAATAATAGTAATGAGGCTGAAAATCGATTTTGCACACACATGGGTGTGCAACAGTGCTGACAGGAGCTGCCCCCCAGGCAACAGGTGATTCCATAAGCTGCCCTGGCTGCCCATACCGCAGGCAGCTGCCTGCACCCAGGGCTTGACCTGCACAGGCTGTTGTTTTAGCAATTGTGTCTTCCTAATGCCTCCCGCCACGTGTTAGCGCTCCCGTGGCACGCTCAGCGCTACCAGCAATGGCCGCAGCTCTGCTTGGCTGGAGCAGCTGGGAGCGTGAGGAAGGGTGGTCTCCAAGAAGTCTTTATTTTCATGCTGATAAAGATCAAAGTTCTTCTCTCCATGGCCTCGCTGCAGTTCCCAGCTGGGGAGGAGGGCTTGCTTGGGAACTGAGTCATCCGTCCCAGGGTGAAGGCAGCTGCCACACTGATAAGGCAGGGCTGCACGTGACGTCAAGGGCAAATTGCAAAGGGCAGTTTGGGACAGAGGGACTGTTAGACCCCAGAGAATCTGTGTCCTGAAGGTGAAGTTGTCATTAAAGGTCATTTGGATCACAGCATATGTGTCACCTAAGGGCTTCTCTGTAGAAAACGTGGGTTTGCATCGCCACGGCCTTTCCCAGCCCGTCACCTTCCTGTATCCCTCGGTGCTATCTCTACTGCCTCCATAATCATGGCTCGGAGAAATCCCGTGTGTGGACCAGCACCCCACTGTGCTAGATGGCACTTGGGCACTGGACATGATCATCTTTATCCCAAAGCATCTAAATACTAGACACACAGAGTGGTGTATTCAGGGAGATGGCACTGTGGAAGAGGGCTGAAAATTTTAAAAATCATGCAAAATATTGCAAACCTTAACAAAAAACATTGGGCTGTGCCAAGGAGAATATCCAACTCACAGGCCTGAAGGATTCAGCAGCTAGGTGGCATTAGCTAGGGTGGGACTTGATAGGGGAAGCTTTAAGAGTCCTGTTTTGCTCACTCAGAGATTATTATCATGATGAGAAGAAGGCGCCAGGGTCTCAAGCTGAGATTTAAATCTGAGGAGCTGTGCATGCACCAGAAGGATGGATGTATGCAGAAAAACCTTCCTCCCAGGTGGGGATGTAAAACCATTATGGGCTTATGTGCATTGCAGGGCAAAGGGTTTATTTGGTATGTGTTACACACAGCGCATCTTTCAGCTCCCTGATCTGTGAGGCTGGTCCCCAGGGGGGAAGCTAGATTCCTTTTCCCAGTTACAGGATGGGAAAATAAGGGTTTGGCTGGTGAAACAGAAGAGAGAAGGATCAGTTATAGCTGGAGTGAAAATAAATGCTTCGTTTTGTATCGACTTGAACACTTTCAACACTTGCAGCCTCCTTTAAACGTTTAACCTCACATTCAAAATGAAGTGTCAAGTGATGTTACTTTAAAATGTTGCACTTAAATCTGTTGTTACAATTTGTATTCCCCGGGATTTGGGGGCGATTTGCTAAGTTTGACCTGACTCCACACGCTTTCTGTCACTCACCAGAGCCGACCTTTTGGGGGAAGTTTACTATCCACCATACAGCTTATATCCAGCTTTCAAGAGAAGGACCGGTCTGATGCTGTTTGTGGTTGAGAGGAGCCCAGAGGCAATAGCAGGGCAGTGCAGAAGTGTGAACCAGGGCCCATGGGCTGTGAAACAGAACCACAACTCTACACCTGTATTGGGTTTGTGTGGCAAGGTTTTGGTAATGGGGTGGCTACAGGGGTGGCTTCTGTGAGAAGCTGCTAGAAGCTTCCCCTGTGTCTGATAGAGCCAATGCCAGCCGGCTCCAAGAGGGACCTGCCGCTGGCCAAGGCCGAGCCCATCAGCGACCAGTGGTAGCGCCTCTGGGATAACATATTTAAGAAGGGGAAAAAAACCTGCTGTGGAACAACAGCAGTGGAGAGCGAGGGGTTAGAATATGTGAGAGGAACAGCCCTGCAGACACCAAGGTCAGTAAGAAGGAGGGCGAGGAGGTGCTCCAGGCCCCAGAGCAGAGATTCCCCTGCAGCCCCTGGTGAAGACCATGGTGAGGCAGGCTGTCCCCCTGCAGCCCATGGAGGTCCATGGTGGAGCAGATGTCCACCTGCAGCCCATGGACAACCCCACGCCAGAGCAGGTGAATGCCTGAAGAAGCAGGAGCAGGCTCCTGGCAGGACCTGTGGACCCATGGAGAGAGGAGCCCACGCAGGAGCAGGTTTGCTGGCAGGACTTGTGACCCCGTGGGAGACCCACGTTGGAGCAGTCTGCTCCTGAAGGACTGCACCCCGTGAAAGGGACCCACGCTGGAGCAGTTCATGCAGAACTGCAGCCCATGGGAAGGGCTCATGCTGGAGAAGTTCATGGAGGACTGTCTCCCATGAAAGGAACCCCACGCTGGAGCAGGGGAAGAGTGTGAGGAGTTCTCCCCCTGAGGAGGAAGGAGCAGCAGAGACAACGGGTGATGAACTGACCACAGCCCCCATTCCCCATCCCCCTGTGCCGCTGGGAGGGAGGAGGGAGAGAATTTGGGAGTGAAGTTGAGCCCAGGAAGAAGGGAGGGGTGGAGGGAAGGTGTTTTAAGATTTAGTTTTTATTTTTCATTATCCTACTCTGATTTTGATTGGTAATAAATTGAACTAATTTCCCCAAGTCAAGTCTGTTTTGCCCATAATTGGTGAATGATCTCTCCCTGTCCTTACCTCAACCCAGGAGCCTTCCGTTATATTTTCTCTTCCCTGTCCAGCTGAGGACGGGAGTGATAGAGTGGCTTTGGTGGGCACCTGGTGTCCAGCCAGGGTCAACCCACTGCAACTCAAAGGAGTTGGCATCCCTTTTTGCAGCAAGTCAGTAAGTATGAGCAGGACCTCTGGGCTCACAGCAGCCACCCTCAGCGTGGGGCCTCAGTGTTGAAAAAAGAAATCAGGCAGGTATGGCTGTGAGCCCGGGGAAGGAGAGCGGGGATACATCTGCCAGCGTTGGGTATCACGTCCCTGTTGGCACAGCACGTCCGGATCAGCAGGACGGTGGGGAGCCAGCCTCACCAGGGAGCTCATCAGGACCTTGCACACTGTGTGATTTCCAACTCTTTGTAAAACAGCTCTTCTAACATAATCTTTAAATAATTGCATTAGTAAAGAAATGAAACCTGCAGTGAACACAGGCCTTTAAAATCATCTGTAAACAAGGCCAGATTTTCCAAGGCTAGCCATTTTCCTACATGGCTAGCTGGCCTGACAAATCCATCAGACAATATGGTAGTCCTCACCACTGCAGAAAGCGTGTTTGAAAAGATAAAGCAAGTGTTAGCTACTTAGCAGATTTTCTTCCAGTACCAACTTGATGGACCTTAAGCATATAATGATTGGAAAAGACTCTTTTCGCAGATCAGGAGGGAATATTTAGTGGCTGAAAAATGTTTTTATGTGTTAATGCCTTTGGCAGTGCTTCTTCTCAAATTTCTTATGAGATACGTGTGTGAACACAAAACTAAGTCAATTGCAAAAATATTTGGGGCAAAATAAAACCTAAGGCCAAATGTTGCTCGCCCTACTTCTAGAAGAAGTGCCTTTTATTCACAGCTTTCACACCAGTTGAAGTTGGCCTGGATAGGAACACCAAAAATATGAAAAGTGAGGACAGATAATGCTAAAACAGCAACAAAAAGTGTAGGAAGAGATCAAAACTCTTCACACTGCCAAGTTTAAACATGAGATGAGATCTCTGTGGGCCAGATATGTGTTACTGTGTCCATCAGAGCTTCTTACTCCATCTGGGGCATTTGGTGCTGGTAGCTCCTAACACTGTGTTTTGTCTCCATCTGGAGCACAGGAGATGCTGAAGCTGGGAGAGCTGCAACTGCCGACGCCACCTGCCCGAGCCAGCTCCGGCGCCTGGAGGCAGGCAGCTGGGCTGCACGCTGGCGAGCACATGGCCACCTCTCCTCAAGTGTGGCCCTTGGAAATGTCTTAGACCATCCACCCCTTGTCAAAAAAGCTGGATGTCTAAAGAAATGCAGCTTTGGGCGCCTCCATTGGAGTGGCTGCTGGGGCAGGGACACAAAAGAGGTGCAGAGACCCAGCCCTTAAACCTTGCAGTGATAAAATGCCTGGGGCAGATGCTTTGGGGAGTATCCTTGGCTTGGTGAGGCTGGGAGCAGGGGCCCACAGAGCCCTTCTGAGAACCAGTTTGCCCTTTCTGTATAGATCAGTATGGCCAGGCCCTGGTTATCTCAGGTATCCTCCACATGTGGGAGCTGAGGACCTCTCACTGGAATGATCTGCCATCCTTAAAAGACCTTCAGTGCCTGCTGCAGGAGCAGGAGGACATGGAGTGCCCTTGTTTGAGGACAACACAGCCTGTTTTCTAATCCTGCCTGTGCCCAGCCCACTAGAGAACCGTTTTTTTACCACAAGAGTATTATTTTCTTCTGTTTTTAAGCCACGTTGCAGCTATGAATACCCTTCCAACCTGCATGTCCCTATCAGCTTTAACAAAGAGAGTGAGATGGGCTTCTGGGAGGAATTCCTTTCTGGAGCTGATGCTGAGAAACACTTTTTATGAGCTGTTTACTGTCTTTTTCCAGTAAATGACTTTTTTTTATAGAGAATGTTGGTCAAAACCTGCAGACTGTTGTTGGGCTGGAATGTGAAATGCGAGGACAGCATCCAGTTAAAAGCTGCTGTGATGCAAGTTATGTGAGTGCAGAAGATGAGGTTTCTGCTCACCCATCTTAATTGGCACAAATGCTCTTCAATGTCAGTGAAAGCAAATATCCATGCAAAACACTTTTTTTAATGGTTTCATAAAGAATTGCCTGTCCAAATGAATTTTTAATTTTATGCATCTTCTTCATTGCTGAGCACTCTCCCCTCAGCCAGGACAAGGTACAATCTTGCTCCGGCTGCCAAGATTTTTTTGGGACACAGGAGCTTTCCGTGAACTCCTTGCACAGACAGTCCCAAGGCTGCACACTCCTCGGAGGCGTTGTTGAAGCACTGTCTGCAGCGCTGGGCTTGCTCTCAGACCCAGTGACTGCTTTTAGAGAAAGGTTTTTACGTTTTCTAAGGTGGTTGTCATCACAGCAGGGCTGTTGGTTTGTCCTCACCTCCTCCTGCCTAGGAAACATTAAACATTAGCTACAGACTGCTGGCTGAAGAGGAGGCATATGGAAAAGACTTTCTGCACTACTGGAAATAAGTGTGGTAATGATTGCAGAATGCAGACCGGAGGGGAAATGAGCTGGGCTCTTGCCACGTGAAGGCCAATCATTTTACAACACAGAAATGCAGTTTTCTTGTTCTTTTTGAAGAAAATATTCCTTGTTTTTAAAATGAAGCTTGCAGGAGTTTTGATGATGATTAGTCATCATTCCAAACGAGGTCTTTAGTGGGTTACCAACACGCAGCCCAGTGGAAATGGTTTCAGCAGCTGACAGTCACATACTGCAATGACCCAGCTACCTAATAACCTTGCCTAGAATCAGGCACCAAGAGAAAAATTAATTTTAACATGTCTAGATCAGCAAAAACTAGAACAGTGAGAGCTAAGCACAGGGAGTACAGTGGTGGGGTCAGGAAGGAGAAAGCATCGCTGCCAGGTGGATCCAGCACTCTGCACACTGCTGCCCTGAGGACTGATCCACGCTCCTGTGCCGGGGGTATGGAGCTGAGCTCTGCTTATGGGGCTGGGGTGAGGCTAACCCCATTGCACCTGCATCCTGCAGCTGCTCCATGCACTGTAGCTGCACCCTGCGTGCTGCTTGGGGTCCTGCAGAGATGGGAAAGGAGAGAAATCCCAGCGTGACTGGCACTAAGACGTGCTTTCCCACAACAAACAGGAACTGCAATGGCAGGAGATAAGGCTGGAAGGGCCTTGGAGAGGGTAGCTAGTCTGTCCCATGCCCCACAGCAGGATGACCTGAACCTGAACCACCCTAGACTGATTTTTGTGTGCTCTGTCTCTGCAGTCGCCTATGTTCTTCTCATCCATCACAAGCAGTTCCTCTTCGCTCTGCCCCATCCCGCACATCAATTACCACAAAAGCCACATTATTTACAGCCAGTTCTCTTTCCTGCTGTGGCCATAGCAATAAAGCTTAGGAAATGCAAAGCACTGATATGTAAATGTTGGCTGATGTGCCAGCACCAGTTGATGCACCCCACCTGCACTGGGGAGGCTGGCACCCACCAGAGCCTCCCTGTTTTGATGCAGCAGGATCAGCCCTGCCCCAGCAACACTCAGCTACTGCCTTGCTGCAATGCAAACCTGTAAGATCAGGTCTCCTGGCCTGATCTCTGCTCTGCAGGACACAGGAGGAGGCAATAAAGCCTTGTGGTTATTAGACCTGTAAGAGAAACTGCTCAGCTCAGTTTGTCCCAGCCGCTGCATTGGATTTTGTGCATGCTGGGCCCAACTGGAGCTACACGGGGCGTTTAGTTTGGCAGGCAGGGTGCAGCCTGGCCTCAGAGCCGCGAACAGTCACCCACAACCATAGCCTGGCTGTAAAACTGCAAAGCACCTTCAGTCCTGGGCAGGGTGCAAAGGAGCGAGCATGTGTCACAGATATACTTCAACACATGATCCTGCTGGGTTTTATACACGGCGTAGCGCTTGCGCAAACACGCATATGGCTGGATAGAGAGATATGCATTTAAGGATAACCTATTTTTTCCCCTTGGTAAATATCCTTATCCAAAATCAGCTTATGGGAATTCTGTGAGTCTTATCTTGTTCTGCAATTTTTCTGCTTTACACAGTCACTAATAGTTCCCTATTTATTAGCACTGGCACATATCCACGCCATCTCCCAAGCCCTGGGCTTGCAGGAATGTAGACAGCCCTGCTCTGCTTCCGCTCACCGTGGATATTGGAGGCTGTGGGATGGCTGAGTTTTGTAGGAGCTAGGGGAACTTTGTGCCAGCATGAGTAAAATGGAGGAGGAGGCAAAAGGTAGAGGGGCAAAAAAAATAAGAAAAGGGAGAAGAAAGTTCAGAGGAAATGAGAACAAAATATTCACAAATGTATTATGGACTGGAAAGACAAAAAAGTCCAAATTAGTTACTAGCAAATGGGGAAATATTAGGAACACTAGAAATAGTGTCCTTGAGCAGCAAGAACACTGCCTCAGTTACCAAGCACAGCCTCCCGCTCTCATCCTGTAGCAGATGAACATTATTCATTAGCTGCCATCCAGTCTCTGTGTACCTCATTTTAACCTGAGTTGAGCCAAAGGAAGGCAGAGTGGAGAGAGAGAGGAAAGCGAGGCCATCGCTGGCAAGCCTGACCGGCATGAAGGCCAGCGCTGTGCAGACAAGAGTCCTCCTTGGAGGTCCTTTACACTTGCCAGTTCATCCCATCCCAAGCTCTCTATACCATACAGAATTGCCTGCATTAGCAGCTTTTTTGTTCTCTGCCTCCAGTCTTGTCCCAGCGCAGAACCGACTCCATGAAATACTGACCTGGTGCTAGCCTGCCAGACCACCAGGCTTTTCTCCCTTCAAACCCTTCCTAAAAACTCATTCCAGGGTGACGTTGTCCAGCTCTGAGTGGGTTGCCAGGATTTAATAATAAGAAGCTGCACGCAAAACTTCAAGCTGCAGTAATAACCAGGTTACTGCACGCCAAATTGTCAACCTAGATAAATGACCAAAATGACCGACTGTCAGCTGCATGGGCAGTGACCGTATTTTCCACAGTTTGTAGCTAACTCTGCTTGGTTCTTCTGCCTGAAATTACCTATCTCTGACCTTCTGCATCTCGCACACTCTGATTTTCTTTGGAGACAGTTGTTTGTACCCCAGCTAGGAGATAGGGAGTGTGGATTCTGTAGCTTTTGAGAGTCTGGTCTTGATGGGTTAATAAATTAAGTAAAGAGAAGAGACAAAACACGTTCTCATTGCCATGCTGCTTTTTTTTTTTGGTCCACAACAATGAAGGAGGGAAGTTCACCCAGTTGATATGAACTGCAAATAAAGTGTCAAGTCATCCACTCTCCTGCATGCTTCAAAGGTCAATGAGTCCTCTGGAAGCTCAGCCCATTAAAAAACTGTAGTTAAGGGTTGTACGAAGACATAACGTGAATAACTCCGGCTTGCCACTGCTGGGTTGGAAGTGCAGAGCTCTCCTTATGCTGCATGGGCAATCACTGAAAAACTCTCCTTGACAGAAAAGAGCACAATTTGAAACAGATAAAACCTATACTGCAGACTAGAGGCAGCATAAAACCATGGGCAACCCCTTTGTCAAAGCATGAGCTTGCCTTACAGCAGAATAAACAGGAGGCACTGGTGGTTTCACAACACAGTCCAGAGTCCCAGGACCATGATCTGTTATCTGGCAGTCACGACAGTGAGAGGGAAGGCAGCTGGCAGGCAGCTTGCCTACAGCCTGGTAGGCTGATAACTTCGGTGGGTAATCTACATTCATGTGAGGAGTCTCACAGACTTTGAATATGGATTCCTTGCATGTGCCAACCTTGCTGGATAAACTTACTGATATTTATTTCCCAAAAATTGTTTTTAAGTCAAGAAGTGCTCAGAATTAGTTGACTAAATGTTTCTAGCAGGAGGTAAATTCAATTTGCTGTAGTTCAAAATATTATGCAGATTTCCATCTGCTTTCTTGCAATGGAAAAAATAGTTCCAGCTTATTAATCTATTCATAGCACCACTCAGTTGTTCTCCTTGATTGATGACAAGTGTTTTTGATGCTAATATCCTGGTTCTTAGATTCTGTTAATGTTGTGGGTAAGTATTTGCAGAAAACAAAACAAAAATCTAGTTGAGAACAGATGCCCTAATTCTAATGGAAGAACTTCACACCAACTCCTTTAAAGCCCATTTCTTTAAAGGCCACTTCTGAACCCGTACACTTACCACTCCCCCAGTGTGTTTTGCAATTTCTCTGTCTCTCTGGCATACCGCGCATCAGAGACACAAGTTTTTAATTACCCCATCAGGGTAATTCCTCCTCTTCTTCCTGATTGTCACCACCCCTCCCTTATGGTCTGTGATGATCTTGATCTTAAAGCAGCTGACTTATACATGGGATATCAGGCATACCTTGCAAAGGTGCATGCCATACGACGTTTCACAGCATCTCTTAGGACCGTATTGTTTCTCGAGTACCCTTTCCAAAAGGCACTGCCTCCTCTGTAACAGACAATGGGCTTTTTTCTTGTTAGTGATGTTGGCAGGAGATCTCAATCAGAAATGAGTTAGGTTTGCCTCTGAGAAGACAAGCATTATTTATCTTCATAGTCCCTCTCTAACTCTATTTCATCTGAGCTTTGCCTCAGTAAGACACTCTCACACGTAAGTGACCATAATTATATGCTAAAACCACATATTATTCAATAACCCAGCTAAGAGCAAAGATGTAACTTTTATACAATGGAAAAGCAGTATGTGAGATGTATCGCTAAGCTGCCAGATAAGAAGCTTACATTTAAACAGATGTAATTAAAATTAATTTTAGTTCTGTAGGCACAGAGTCACACTAGCATTAATCTGGCAGTGGCAAAGTGAGTTAAGGGCCGGTCCAGCTTCCACTGGAGTCAGTGGTGAAGTTGTACTGGAGGCAGGGTCAGCCTTTCACCTGGCTGGTGATGATTATTACACTAAACCGCATTTATGGAAATTCATATCCTTAGAGTTAAAAATGTTCAACACAAAAATCCAGCAGGCAGCCCTTCCATTGTGGCTCTATAGCCAGTGCATTTTCTCATACCTGTTAAATTCACCATACTCCACTGAAGAAGAGAATTAACGAAGCACTGTTTAAACTGATCTTCAAAAAATATGGCCTGTTTCCTTCCTCCTAAGTTTCTATATGGTAGTAGTTATTGAAGTCAGCATCTTATAAGTGCATATTTTCTACAAAAATATTTCACTACAACTTTACTTAAAAGTCACATTAAATAAAAATACCCATGGAGTAAATCAGGTTGGAAATACCTGTCGCTGGTGTGGCCCTAACCTCTCCGTTCATGCATGCCATTATGCGGAAAGTCACTCTGTATAAACAGTGCTCTTTGTCATTTTCTTAATAACAATCGTTTTAAAACAGCTTTAAAAATGTCCCAAACAACATTTCAAACACTAGTCAACACTGATATTCCTGATCCACCCTGTGCTTCAGTCTCTGTTTAAAATCTCCATGGGACTCTTTATAAGGACACTGGTTTTCCCCTGTGACCTTTGCCAAAATTTCACCTTTCCTCCCCCACCTACGTCACCTGTGGATGCAGTGAAATAAGAATTCAACTGAGTGCTGTCAGGTGCTCTTGAAAAAGTTTGTTCACTCTTTCACAAAGCAGTAATTGCTGAGCCTTGTGTTTATTTTTCGTGAGAAAGGGAAGCTAGTATCCCTGTCAATGAGTGTTTTTAACCATAAATAATCACCTAAGAACGTGCAGTTGTGTGTTTTTGCAAAGAAGGCATTTGCTAGTTACATGTTAATGAATGTCTGCATTTTGACATCTCACTCGGAATATAGTAATTATATTGAGTACGCAATAAAATCTTAAACTGAGCTTGATGACTGTATCAGGGTACTAAGTGGTGGTTGTAGCTGAATTAATGGATTTGTCTACTATAGCTTAACTTTCTTTGTGCATGAAGACATGGGGAAATCCTAATAAAGAGGCAACTGGTAAATGTTCAATATGTTTAATGCTTTGCTCCCTCATTTGAAGAACAAAGAGTCGCCTGTTTCATACTACTGGTTTGGACAAAAGCAGGGCACGGAAACATGTAATCTGCATTTTCTGAATAGTCAAGATCTACAAAGATGATTTCATGTCTGTAGCTCTTTTACGTTGGTGTGCTAGCAAAATCTGACAAAAAATAATCTAAAGTATATTTTTTGTTAAATTTGCGAACAGAATCAGAAATGTCACAGTTCTGTTGTGTTTGTAATGCAATGTGAAGCACTGGCCTCATCTGAACACAGGACTACCACCACAGAGCGTAAAATTGAAGTAATCCTTTAAATCAGTATAAAATTACTACTCCTATCTCCTGAGAGCTAGTCTAATAAACTGATGAATATGTAAGAGTTTCTGACATCCAATGAGAAATCCAACTGTATAAAAAGAATAAAAGGATGAAGGGAAGAGCGTCTAATTCTTCTCAGGAAGCTGCTCCTGCTAATGTGATGAGGAAACTCCCACTGTGAACCGTGTCACTTCCATCATGTGGGACCGCTCTGTGAGACCTTGTCATTTTGTAGCTTTGGAAAATTAACTGCGAAATGATTTTTCCTGACAGTTTTGACAATGAAATGTGTTTTGTTTTATTCTGTAATGATCAGACTGACAGTCTTTCTGTAAATAATTCATACAGACTCATAATGTGTGACTATGCAACTCAGATCCAGAAATGTGCACCTGTAACATTGGCAACACACAGAAATAAATACTCATTACAATGGATTGTACTGGGCAGTTCTCGTCAAATACGCCCTACATTTATTTAATTTTTAAAGAGCAGAGAGAGAATGATCTAATGTCGGTATGCACCTTATCTATTAATAGATTGTTAGGTAACTGTCACCTTTCTGCAAGTTTAGTTTTTCTGACAGTGGTGGAAAATAGTTAAACACAAAAAAATGGGACATGTGCTATTACTTTATACAAGAGCTAGCACCTTGCATTAATGTTCCTGCTTTACGTCTGAATTTATTACTTTGTGCTGTTCTCACCTCCAGGCACAGGAATGGCTCATCTTTCTGACCTGAAAAAGTTCTTGTGTGCCTGAAAATATAGCTGCTTTTCTCCTAAAACCAGAAGAATGTATTTATACCTGAGCCCATGTTTTCTCCTGGGCCTGGTAGAGATGGCAGTCTCGGGCTGCTGGGGCGTGTGAGGTCCGGCATTTGGGGAAATGGCTTCCGCCTTTTCTGGCCCAGCTCCACAATGCAGCTCTGGCCCCCTGGCTCCTTCTCTCTATTCACCTCCTTCTTCCCAGAGAGGTTTTTGCTTTTTCTTTCTCAGTTCAAGGCCTCTTTTGAATGATCTTCTGTTCTCCACCACTTCTAGCAAAAGTGTTCCTAAGGCCATTGGTTTCCTGAGCCCTTCTAGCAATTTTCAGTGTGAATGTCTGTGCGGCAAATGTAGAAATTAGGACAGTTATGAGGCCACCTATCCCACATTGGACAGCTGGAGGCCAGGTGGGGAAAGGCTGTGGCAACGCTCCCTGCCCGGAAGCACAGAGTACAGGGTGCAAGAGCCCATGCACCCGCACCCCACATGCTCCTCCTCATGGGAGCCAGGCTCTGGGCTATCCCCTGGCTTCTCTGCGTGGGGAGCCCCTTGCCCGGTGTGCCCACCAGCACCAGCTTGCCCTGGGCAGCCTCAGCACCACCCAACAGGGTTGCTCCTGTGGAGAAAAGGGGAGATTGCAAGGGGAGCCCAGAGCGCCTCTGTCTGTGTGGCAGGGCTGAGGGAGACAGAGCTGCCCGTACATGGGAGAAAGGATGCAGTCTTGCATGGGAGATGGGATGCGAGCACAGGAGGAGGCAGGGATGCTGAGGAGGGATGCGAGCACAGGAGGAGACAGGGATGCTCGCAGGGAAGAAGGGATGTCTGCTTGGAGGAGAGTTGCGTACAGGGGAAGAATGAGGGATGCTTGCAGGACAGGAGGTGCATGCACGGGAGGTCGGATACACGCAGGACACGGGGGATGCAGGCAGGGCAGGGCAGGGCAGGGCAGGGCAGGGCAGGGCAGCCCGGCGGGGACGGGGGCGCGCCCGGGCTGGGGCCGCAGCTCCTCCCCGCCCTGAGTGACTCCGCGTCCGCCTAATCGCCGCGCCGGGACGCCGTGATGTGCAGGCGCACGGCCCAATCCGACCGGGGCGGCGGGGCTGGGGCGCGCCGAGCGCGGGCAGCGGGGCTGGGNGCCCGGCTCCGCTCCCCGCCAGGCGTGTCCCCGGGGGGTGTCCCGGGACAACGGGCCGGCGGGACGGGCGTGGAGCGGGGGAGCGGGAGCGGAGCCGGGGCGGGCGCGGAGCCCAGCGAGCAGCGGTGCCCGCCAGGACGCGGAGTACGTGTCCGCTGGGCGCGCTCCTGCCGCCCCTTCCAGCCGCCCCGCGGCGATGAAAAGGCGCTTGTCTGATTCATTCCCTGGAAGGCTGCACCCCCGGGCTGAGCCGGAGCGGGCCCGGCGCGGGAGACGCGCTGCCCCGTGCCCGCTGTTAGCGGGTTTGGTGCGGCCGGGCCGCGCCGTGAGCTCTGCCGCTGGGCTGGACTGGAGAGGGGCGCACAGCGAAAGCCCCGACTTCTGCACAGCTTCAGGCTTTGTGCGAGTTGGTAGAAGCAGAGCCCGGCTGCAGGGGAGGGGAGGTGCTGCTTCCCGCTGCGGGTTCCCGCAGAGCAGTACTGAAAAGGGGATTCGGTTTGCATTTAACTTTTATCTTTTGTGCAGGATAGCGTTCCCAAAAGCAGAAAAAATGAGGAAATGGGAGCCGACTTCTCATCTAGTTGAAGTGGGGTGAAATAAAATTAATTAGTGGGACAGCTGCGTGGGTTTATTTTTATACATCTCTAATTTGGACTGGGAGAGGAAGTGTCACCCTGCTTGCCTGAACAATGGCTTCTTGTTGGGAGCCTGTGAAGGGAAGGGGAAGAGCAGGGAATTTTTCAGGAGGTGAAGCTTTAGACTTTCTTTTGCATAGGAAAAGCTGGGGCACCCTGGCACTGGCTGTGAGTATTCTAATCGATAGCATCAAGTCCCACTGCTCACAGATGTAACAAACTCTGCAGGCATGACTGTTCTCCAGTTGTAAGTTTTTATCTAAGTGGAAATAGTGGCGAGACATGTGGATGGGAATCTAACCTCTAGTTAATGCTTCCTTGGGACAGGCTGCATGTGTCTGCTCTGTAATAGCATCCATACCTTCAAGCAAGGCATCGCTTGAAGTCATTTATTTCCTTTCAGGAGAACTGTTGGTATAGCTCTGAGCAAATGCCATTGAATCAGCCTCCGAGGTTGTTATTGCTGTTACACAATCCCAGTGGAATGCGTGTGCACATGAGAGCTGGGCTTCCTGTTTTTGGTCAGTCTGTAGAAGAGACTATAAATGATAATAGATACCTCAGATAAATTGCTTTTGCATGAGAACTTGGAGCCATTGTTCAACCAGTAACACTTGTGACTTCTCCAGTGAGCCTGGTAACCTGAGAAGAACTCCTCCTTAATGCTGGGAGACTTGCTCAGAGTAACTTTAAAGACAACAGCTGGAACCTGGATATAAAGAGGGAATAGTTACAGAGATCAACATATGTTAGTGCTGTGCATAATGATGTATAGAAATTCAATCTGTTTTGAAAAGAAACCTTGTGTAAAGAGGAGCTGCTGGTAGTTTGTCGGTGGAGAGAAGTGCTTTGGGGGGATTAGTGGACACAAGGCGAGTCCCCTGGGTGCAATATTCTGCAGCTGATTTCTGCCACGGGGGTGTGTGATGGCCTTCTGTGGGGTATGTGCACGCAGAGAACTTAAATTCCAGATCTGCTGGTTTGCATCTGAATAACTCTTTAAAAAAAAAAAAAAAAGTTATAAAATAATTTGCTAAGAGAAATCTTTTTCAAACAGTGCTGTTATCACAGCCCCTTAATCTTGCCAAAAGTTTAACAATTTGAGGATGTTGCTTGGTTGTAACCAAGGTCTTTTGAAGGAATTCTCTGCTTGTGAAAGATGAATTACTCATTCTTTGTCTGGGTTAAGAGATCATAATGTGATTATTAAACTCAGTTATTCCGTGCTAGATATAAAGAATTAGGCTTAACCAGGGTCTTTGTTCTCTTATCAAAGCTAATCTGACCAAGGTTCCCCTCCTATAAAGTAGGCAAACATCTCCCCAGATTAAAGAACGCCCAAAACTCCAGAAACCTATTGACTAGTTTTGGCTAGATTAGCTTAACAGTGGGGAGGGCTCTGGGGACTGCATTAGGTATTCGGCCGACGGATGCTCGGATTTGGGATAAATGCAGAGGAACTCCTTCCCCTGGGGCTCCCCTACTGAATTCTCTGCTCCGGGTTTCAATTGTTGTGAGATTAAGATGGTGAGTGAAGGAATTGCAGCCTTGTTAAATGGGTTTGCTGCTGAATTCACTCATGCGGGATCTTCTAGTAACTCTTTCCTGTGTTTACTTGGCTCTCTAGTGCAGCAACTTAACTGGCTTTGGAGAAGTGGAAATACAACAGTTCTGATTTGAAGGAAGCAAATGAGAGTGCTACTCAATGATTGATGGAAAAGGGTGTTAGGGACAGTACTTCAGGAATTTTGCTTAAGCAGCTGCCAGTGTTCTGAGGGATCCAAGTGCATTGTGAATAGCTTTATAGGTAAACTTCATGTTGGAAGTACTGTCTCTGTCTTTTGTGTAGTAAAACTGCAAGTGCTCCACTTCTTGGAGCATCAGGGCAGGAGTTGCTTTTTGCTAATGTGTACAGTGTAATGCACCAGTAGGAGAGAAATGCTTTTCCTTTTACATGATTGGCTGTGAGTTTAGGGAGGGTGTGCCCATCTTCTTTCTATATAGATATTTTAATCCACTTCCTTATCAAAGTAGATGGTAGTGATCAGTCGTAAGTGCACTCGATCACTTACGAGAGCTTCATTTAGCACCTGAGGTTGTCTTGCTGGTGGTATTTCAGGCGGTAGTAGTTTATTTGGTGATGTTGCCCAAGTACACCCTATCTGTGAACACCCTATCTGTGATCTTGGTAACCTATTTTACATAGCATTAAGTGATAGGTGGCGAAACGCAGAGGCTGTGTTTTCAGCACAACCAAAGGCCGAGTGAGTTCTGCTTTATAGCAAATTTTTCAGGTTTTTTTAAGTTACAATGTTTTGCATCTTTTCCCTTCTTAAAATGCTGAGTGCTGTGGACCAGAATCCTTTGGGGACATTTGTCCCTCTTTAGATACAAGCCTGTTAGCTTGATTTTCTTGCATGTGAACTGCTTGTGGCAGAGGAAGTGATGGTAAAGCAGTGTCTGGCCTGTTCGCGTTATTCCAGCCCGGGTTTCGTACAGATCCAGCGGTGCCCTGCGAGGCGCAGTCCCAGCTCACCAGTGGTGTTCGAGGGTGGCTCTTGACCTGCTGTGTTGGGAGGCAGGTTAACGCTGTGCAGGGACATGGTGATGCTTCTGGTCAAGAAGAGAGTTGGAGAGCAAATGTGGAGAAGGAAGGACAGAGATGTCAACTGCTACGGTGTTGCTTTGCAGTTTGCAGAGAGTTGGACAGGTGAAATTTATGTGGCTACAACTTGTTTTTTATTTGTGTGCCACAGAGTAGCAAGAAACAGTGAAAGAAACAGGGTTTAAGTTGGTGTTTTGTTCAGGCTTTGAATATTACCTTTGCCTCCATGTATGTTGGAGCGGTAATTCAGCATAGAAAAGCAGATTCTCATCTCTCGGTGCCAGCTGTTTAAACATGTGACTGACGAGCTATCAACCTGCATGGGGCAATAACAGATACTAATTTTTAACTTATTCGTTACTACTGAGAAGTTCCTTGACATATTGGGAATAGCCACAACACGATGTGTTAATATTTATTAACTAATTACTGACCTTTGCATAGTCAGCACTTCTTGAACTAAGTACTATCGTATGTTAAGCATTCTGTGTATCTTTTTGGACACTGAGCTCATGGAGTAATTAAAGTTGCTAATTACATCAAAAAAGCCAAACATGAATCCAGAAACTTCTACCACTAGATCTGTGTGAAAGGTAGAGTTAAATACTGAATTTAAAAAGTTTACCAAATAACTTTAATGCATATGCAGAGCAAAACTTTCCTGAATATCTTTTCATTTCAAGTATGTTGCAAAACTGAGACCAACTCTTGTAATGAGGGTGATGCAGGGTAGTAGTAAATCAGTTTTTGCTGAGATGCTCTAATGAATGTCACAATATCACCTTGCTCTTTCCTATCCCTGGTCCCCAAACTCTTCGATAGGAATCTGTTGACAGCTTTGCACCTACATTCCTGTTGGCACTTTGGGAATTGTATTATTGCACAAGCAGCAGTGGCTGTGTTTGTGGCGAGTAGATCTTGGCTGAGCTCTGCCTGCAGCGCTGCTGGTGGGGTGTGCATGGAAGGACTGTTTGCCCTCTGACCATCCCAGAGAGTTGCTCAGGCTCTAACACAGAATCAGCTTTCCCTGCTTGCACCATTAAAGCCCTTTTCCAGCCTGGAGGTACCTGCTACTCTTGCTGCTGCTAGATGAGTAGGTAGGAAGGGTGAGAGACGTGACCTCATGATAGAAGGCGGTTGGGTGATGGTCTAACATCTGGGCTTTGGGTGGTGTGGCTGAGAGAAATCATGCTAACCGGCCATCCTGGAGGTCCTCTGAGCAGCAGCAGCTCAGCTGACAGTGACTGGGCAGCTGTAATCGCTTTCAGCCATTTGACTGCTGGCCATGAATGCACTACTGTTGTGTCCCCTGCTCCACACACTGGGGTTTGGGTGTTCATATGGGTGTACTGTCTCTCTTGGATTTATTAGATGGCAGGGAATTAAAAGTAGGTATCCCCAGTGTGGTCTGTGCTGGGAGTGGGTATGGGGCGAGTGGCGCTTAGACACAGAGCGTTTAGTACAGCTTCAGTCTTAGCAGCTGCCTACTTCGTGCTCTTCAATGCTGAGTTGTAGGTGACGGGTCAGGCTTGTCCTGTCCATCCTCACTAGTGTTTCCTGCCCTGGATGTTCTTCCTGCCTCTAGGTCAGCTTTTTCTGAAGGGGAGACTTTGATAACGCCTCTCCAACACGTTCTGTGCTGTGGGATTCACTTGGAGCACTGCAGCGTGGCCTGTGAGAAGCCTGGTTTGTGCAGATCCCTTTCCCGAGTGAAGGGCTAGGTTAGGTGTAGATTTCCTCCTCTTTACCAGCAAGTGGCATGAGCCTGGCTGGGTGGCATTGCCACACTGTGCCATCAGCTTGGGGACAGGGAGCCCCAGCTGTTAGAAATCCTCCTGCCCTGTCTCACTGTGCTGCAGCCCCCAGCCCACCCAGTCTCCCTTGGCACATCGCACCAGCACACCTCCCAGCGTGGGTGTGCTGCAGCACTGAGCACGTGCTGCCTGTGGAGGGTGATGGATGCCCACCCTTTCAACTGATGATGAAGGAGATGATTTGATTACAGTCAAAAGATGGGACTCATGAGTGTTTGTGGCTGCAGAGCCCAACCCTGGGCAGCAGGCGCTGTGTTTGAGATTTTAGGTATTTGGTGTGACCCTGTGTGATGAGGTGTTGGTGTACCCTATGTGGTCTGCCAGCCATGTAAGGAGCAACCTGTCTTCTCGTACTGGCTGAGCAAGAAAACGTGATGAATCGATGGAGCTGGAAGACAGAAGTCTCCACTTAAAAGGGCTGGAGAGTGGGGTGGGAGGAGAGGACATGCCCATCTGCCCTCTGCTAATACCGTGCTGTTTGATCCGGAGGTGGTGGCATGGGAGGTAATTGAGCTCTTCCCTGTGGTGGGCATGTCTGACGTCAGTGCTGCTAACAGGCAGCTGCCCTGACAGCAGGACTGCCTGTTTGGCCCGGAATACCTTCTCCTGGCAGGTCTGTTCCCATCAGAGGGGTGTGGACCTCCCTGGACAGGGTGCTGGGCTGTGGTGGCCAGTGCTGTGCATGGCCAGTGCACTCAGTCACTGTGGCATCCGCTGGTCTCCTGGGAATCTGTAATCTGTTGGCTTTTTTGGTAATAGATTAAAAATACCAAGAATGACAAGTAAGTCCCGTTTGGCTTGCTTGGAAGAATTATATCACGTGTGTTCCTCTAACAGCTAGTGTTTCACATCTGGGTTTTGTGGGTTGACACTTGGGCTACTCAAAGCTAGTTTTGTCACTGGGTTTGTAAGTGGCATGATGATGAAGAGGTAGCCTCCATGTCCCCAGGAGAGTTGCTATCAGCAGAGACAGAGCTATCGAGAGCCATTCTTTCCGTTTTGCTTGTTTTGCCGGTTGATTCCTGTTAGTTTATCTCCACCTTTCAGCAGCCGTGAGCCATGAGGGTGACTGCTGCCTGTGGAAATGCAGCACCGCGGCTGGTGGGCTGCTTGCCTTAGGTCCCTTTCCTTGTGTCTGCCCATGCTGGCTGGTCCGTGCTCTCCAACGCCCTGTGCTGTGGGGTGATGTGCATGTTCGTGGGAGCGAATTGGCTCCTCCTGCAACATCCAGACTGTCCCTGCGGGGTGTGGCGGCCTGTGTGCTACTGACATTTGGGAATCAGTATGGAAGAAATAAAATAATTACTGGTTTGACACGCATCTGAGAATGTGGGGAGCAGGACAACTGTCTGAAATGGGAAACTCTGGTTAGGATTGCTGCCGATTGCTCATGTCAATCCATATGGGCCATATGCTTCTAACCAGTCTCCTTGTCTCATTTCCTTCTCTGAAATGCTTACAGCTGTTTTTCCTGCCTCTTCAGTAGGTTTTTTGTTCCTGTAAAAAGAGTGACAGCTCACAGATGCTGCTGGGAGTCCCCACTGCATAGCTGGGAAGAGAGACTGTTACTGTGGTCTTCAAGAGAAGATAAGGTGTAGAGTCTCTGCAGGAGGCCTAATTTCTGATGTTTTGAAGTAAGCTTTTTTGGTTTTTTTCTTTTTAAAGCTGAAAATAGAGTTTGCTGTCTCTTTCACTGTTTCTCCATCACATACTGCCCTTAGTGATCAAAGTGCAGGTAGTTGGTGCTGTCACTTACTGGTGGAACAAGGAAGGAAGAAGTGATGTTGGCCATGAACATATTATCTAGCGTTAAGAGGCGTTCAGCATCCAGTCTTGCTGCTATGCTTATAAAATCTGGGTTGAACTTCACAGTGCTGCTTAGGTGTTGGCCTTTTTCCTAAGAAGTCCATGACCGAAATGATAGCAGTGCTTGAGGTTCATTGTTGCTGGTCCTCCACTTAGCCCAGTCTCTTCTGTTCTGCGCTTTTTGCGTTCTGCCAAGAGAAGTAATTGCAGACTTCTGTAGTGGGGTTAATAATCCAGCCCTGGTAGGTGAAGAAAGAGCTCTAGGGATGCTGATGCCTGTGTGAGTGTTTCACAGTTTGTGGATGGATGCTAAAGGGGCATCTGAAGACAGTGAGAAGCTGTATGTACCCTCTTTTAGACCAATGACCTGTGCACTGCAAGGAAGGTGGGGTTAATATGGCAAAGTAAATGGCTGTGTTGAGTCAGCTTGAATACCAAGTTGAGACAGTGCCTGTAACGAATAAAACCTAGTGGTATGTTTATGTAGGAAGTCTCTGTGATCTTGGGCTCGTTTAGGTGCTGAGAGCTTACAAAACATCTCTGCTCTTAGTGGGTTGGCTGCCTGTTGGCTGTAAACCCTAAATAAGCAAAACTTCTCTTATTTTCCAACCCTCAGGTCACTTTGGTGGCTCTGCTTTGCCTTTTTTGCAGTCCCAACATCACAAAAGAACAAGGTGTCCCAACAGCTGTTGCATTGGTGCCTGAGATAGGAAACCACCTTTTATAGGATCTGGGTGGTATGTCCATGGCTGGTGACCATTTTCCAGCCTTGTCCGCCCAAGGGTCTCACTGCTGTGCAAGGAGCCGCAGGTTGGCTCTTCCTCCTGTACAAAATATACTGGAGCTGTACTCTTCTCAGCCCATGTTATAAATGATACTTCATAAACTGCTGTAGGAAATGGAAAATAAAGTAATCCTGATTTGTGTTCTTTTAGAGCCCTGTTCTTTAGACCAAAATACACAGGATAAGTCTGGCCCTTCCCTCTATTCACTTTTCATAGCCTCCTTTGTTTTTAATTTATATATCTTTTTATTCTAAATTCCTCCTATCCCCAAAATAGAACAGACATCAGCCTGCAAGCAGAGGTTGCCAGACATTGGTCTTGTGGATTATAGTGGCTTTTTGGTCTGGTTGGAGACTGAGCCCCACCCTACGTAGGCTTGGATTAAAAATAGCCTTTCTTTTCAGCAGGCTGAAAACTGTACACAACATGTTCACATCTTGGTTTCTGGGGCACTGGCAGCCACGGGAAGCCCTTCAGCTGTAAAATACCTCAGAAAATCTGTTTGCTCCTAATTCATCCAAAAGTGCCAAGGTGACCGGTGTCAGGGAGGTGTACAGCCGAGTGTCTGACTGCCAGCCATGTAGTTACCGTAGATATTGAGTAAAGTTTTAGCCATGCTTCTTGCAGGACCGGAAAGAGTTGAAAACTGTAGACCACAGGCTCTGTAATCCAGCAGCCTGGAAAGAGCCCCTGCTCCATCCTTGTTAGTGGAGAGAGTTGGCTGGATGGTATGAAGAGATGAATGGATGCTGCATCACTGAAGCAGTCAAGGCCTTTTTTGATTCCTTAAATGTCTATCTTGGCTTAGGCAGAAGCTCTTATGCTTCATTACCCATCATGGTAACATCTTAGAGTGATAGCAAGGTGTCTCGTGGGTGGTAGGAGGACCCTGAGGCTCTGCTTTCTGGGGAGAGTGTTTGGGGATGGAAGGTTCCTGGATGGGGAGGTACTTTCACGGAGGAAGGTCCAGCAGACTCGCAGGTCACAAGCTCTAGGAAGGAAGGACAGAGCTCTGGCCAGCTGAAAATGGAGGCAAATGCTTCCTACAACTGCTCTGCTATCTGGTTGTATGAGCTTGGAACGGAGTTGGATGACAAAGGACATGTGTGCTGCTCTGATGGCTGGAGGGCATGCATTCAAGAGGAGATAGTAATCCTGGCCTAAAAACACAGCCTTTTGTCTTCTTGCCTTCATGTTGACCAGTGTTTTGATGCCTGGCAAAAAGAACAGCAACATTTTGGGGCTGCACTAGGCATTAGGCTGCCAGTTTAAGTGCGTCCCAGCTCAAGTGCTACGGGGAGAAGTACGAGGGCCAGAGACTGCTCCTGCCCCACAGCCTCTGGCTCAGTCCTGTCGGTCCAGACCTGAGCTGCACACTCCTCCCTCTTATAAAACAGAAAAAACCATTAAGGGCAAGAGGCTGACTGATATCTGGTGTGGTGATCTCATTCCCCACTGCCTATTGGAAAAGCCAAGCCTCAAAATCAAGACTTCTCAGGCAAGTCTGAGTGGTTGTCCATGGGAAACCAGAAGGGAAGAGTCGAGTGTCTCCTTGCTCTGGGCATCTGTTCTCTGCCTCATGAACTTCAACTGTTAACTTCTTGCATTGTTTGATTTGTTTTCCACTGTCCTTGGCCATGCTTGTCGGAGGCAGCAGGTTGTTTTACAGGGCAGTAGCAAATGCCAGCTATTCGCAGACTCCTGCCCGCTCCGCAGGGGAAGGCAGCGTGTGGCTCGTCCGGGTTGGGGAAGCGGGTGGTGCTGCCTAGCAGTTGAAGCCTCCAGCTTAGCCATGAGCCTCTACGGTTGTTTAGGGCGGGGGTGGGAATAAATGAGCAGGGCAGTGCGATGGGAGGAGGGCAGGGGGACTCCGCCCGTTGCCTGTTCCACGACCGTTCATGACTAGCATGCTCTGTGGGCCTGGAATGGTTTACATGACCTTGTTGATCAAATGTCTCTCTGAAATGCCTTTTTTTTCTTCATTTGTTGTAGAGTCTGCCTTGGCCTGTTCTGTTTCTGGTTCTTCTAGACTACACTGTAAAAAGACTTAAAAATGTGAAATATTGTCTCTCTTATAAAACCTTTGTAAACTATCATGAAACTGGCTGTAGAAGGACACTAGAATGATTCTGTTTCTCCCAAAGCCTGGGGACAGAGCCTTCAGCCTTTGCCTAACTCAGTTGCATGTTTTTAATTCAGCTGTGAGTCAAGGGTCTATTTGTTCATATCTCAAATTCTTAAAGTGGAAAAACTGACCTGCAGTTATCTCTTTACTACAGATATTTTTTAGCTAGAGGAAACTGAATTTTTCTTGAAAAATGCTAGCTAGGCTGCTTTTTAAAATTGTATAAATATGGGAACTTAAAAGAAGGCACTGTGGACTGTTGCCCGCTGCAGGGTCAGGTCAAGACAAGGAAAACCCTGCAAAACACCAATTTGGGAAAAAGCACAAAGAAGAAAATCTGATACTCTGGGAGATGAGATGGGCTGAATAACATCAGAAGTGCTGCTGTCCTGTATCAGTGTTTCCAGTATCAGGTGCTGAACAAGGCTGTGGTTCAGGGAGATGCTGTGTTTTTGCAGGAAGTGTCAGTGACCGCTGGTGCAGTGGCTGGAGAGGGCTCGGCTCTGGCATGTAGTAGGTAATCCTGCCCCTGACCTGGGTCTCATTAGTGCAGCTCCTGACGGACTTCTGTTTGCTAGAACTGCTTCTGTTGCCTTGGCTCCAGATGATGGGGAGACTGTCTTGCTGGGGGGGGAAAAAAAAAAAATTAATTGCAGAGCTCTAGGGACATCCTCTTGGATTCTACTGAAATTGTTCTGTCTCATTGAGGTGATGGGAAATGAAGCTTAAGAAAAATCCCCTTTTTCTCCCTTGCTTTTTTTTCTGAAGATCGACATATGAAAAGTATTTTGATACTAGAAGGAAAATAGGAAGACATATGATTCTGCACTTAATTTTTATATATATATATATATATGGAACTGATTTTTTGCCAATATGTTAGAGATTAAATGAGGGCTCTCCAGAGCTGAATGCACAAGATGTTTAAAATGCAGGTTGAAGACCTTGGGTAACAGAAGCTGGTACCCTCTCTGGGTTAGATGGAAGGTGATGTGCAGTGGGTTGTTACTGAAACAAAGTTGTACAGTCACCTGTGTGCCATTTACATGTTCTTCCCTGCCTGTTGTGTTGGAATCTGAAAACTGTATCTAAAGTCCTGCTTTTCTACATGTTCTTTCCCTCAAAGTATCTTTGCAGCTTGGCATCTTGGTAGCTGACTGGGTGAGCGAGGTGTGATCCTGCTTCTGCATGCTGGAAGTACCACGTAACACTCTACATTGTTAGTGCCAGAAACAGTGGCTACTAGTGATGCAGTTTGTGCCAACATAGAGTGGTTAGATGAGTGGTTTTGCTTCATGAGAGCATCCCACCTCTGATAAACCCAATGGGAACTGGAGACTGGAGGACTTTGGGTTACCATATTTGTAGCAATGTGTGTGTCTATTCCTAAATTTCATCAGGTTTTGGGTTTTTTTTAGTGTTTGTATTGGTCTTTGCCCCAGCGATGTTGCTCTAGTGTACATGGTACTGTCCCAGCCTTGGCCTCAGAAGCCCACGGTGCAAGGACTTCTGCTCAAAATAACAGGGGAGGGGTATTGCTGATCTGCTTTTCCCACTGTCTCTGCAATGCTACATGGCAGAAGAGCGTCTTGCTCTACTTTCACAAACAGTAGGACTGAACTTGCTGCCTTTGACTCTGCCCTGCTGGGTGGATGAGGTCCCATGCGTTTTCACAGCCGCTGTCCCCGTTTTTCTGGGAGAGCTCGGCGCAGCCCCTCCAGGCAGGCAAAACTGCTGGGCAAGCACCGAAGTTCTGAGTGTGTCCAGAACAGTGCTAACCAAGTGGAAACTTGAATTCAAGCTACCCATCCCTGTAATTGGCATTCATATTTTGTGAAGCCGTGCTTCAGCTGGGTCACTTGCTAAACAACGTCTGAAAGATCATAAATCCCCGGTCCTTGTTTACGCTGCCATTGCAATCTTGTGCTCCTTCCTCCTAATCAGCCAGGAAGGGTCTGTGGAGCGTTGTTTGGGTTTGGAGCAGGGCTGTGGTTTTGGGATTCCAGGATGCTGAGTCTTGTCCCAGGGACAGGCTTGGATGCTCTTCTGCCTTGGAGCCTCTGCAGCAGGACGCTAATGAGCAGGCAGATACTCCAGCCTGTCGCTGTTTTCCTTGTGTTGAAACAGTGTTTGCCTTCTGTAAATGCTGAGCAGCTGCAGTGGTATATACGTATATATATTCCACTATAAATCTTGTAGTTAAACATTTCCTTGACCCAGCATAGAAGAAGGTGCTTGTCTCCAGCTGGTCACAGAAATAAAGGAAGTCAGTTCCAAAGCAATATTGCAATTATCTTTTTCTTCCTGAATTCTGCAAAAAATGTTTTGGAATTTGCAAATTGGATTGTGGATGACTTAGGGTGTTTGTAGGTGTATGTAAAGTTATCCTGTTATGATTGGTATTGTGCAGACAAGCAGGGAGAAGGCTGGCCCTGCTTTTAAGAACTGTTTCTGAGAGAGCAACACTTTGAAGGAGGTCAATAGAGAACAAATGGAAATACTTTTACAAACGCGTTCATGTTTCCCAGTGCTCCTGGAAGTAATAAGCAAGTTTCTGAACTGCCACTTAAGTAGAATTCACCATTCCATAAGGAGGGAGAGGAAACTGGGCCTTCTGAAAACTGAAAATATTTTGAGTAAGTAGCCTTAATGTCTGACCTAAACTTTAGCCTGTTCCTTTCTGCACTGTTTGGCCGAGGCTGGGACTAAGCTTTCCTTGGGGACACGGATGGGAGGTTCCAGTGCAATCCTGCCCTTCTGTTGCCCACCCCTTTGTAGCGTTCTTGTTGATCTAATTTCCAGCTGGGCTCTTGCCACTGTTTTATATAAACCAAATGCTCAAGCAAAGGCAGCATAGTCAGACTTCTTGTTGAAAACGTGAAAAACTTACATTGATTCTGCCCAGCTAAGAAGCTCCTGCAAGTTACCGTAGCTCTCCTGGACAGATGGTTATGGCAGTGCCCAGCCTACTTTAGTTAGATCCATCGCTAACGGCAAGACCTTCTATGCCTCCCTCCCCACCTCCCCCTTCTTGAAGGGATATATACCTTTTTTCTGGGTTATATAGGGTTGTTTTAGTCGGTCCCTTTGCTCCCTGTCTTCTGAAGGTCTATATAAAGAGGTCTTGGAAAGCCATGAAATGGAGTAAGATTCTGCCCTGTACTAATGGCCTTGAACCCCCCTGTTATGCAAGAGCCTTTACAACCAGTACCGGTCAATAATTCACTTTAGCAATTAAGGCTTTGTGCACTGGGTTGATACCAACTTGGCACATAGCAAGGTATTGCACTTTCTTTTAGTGCATTGCCCTTTCATGTGTAACACTCATAGCTAATATTCTTGATCAGCATGTGTAATGCTGATTTGACCCTTTGGCATAATCCAGGTTGTACCCTACGGTGTTATTGCTCCCAGTTATAGATCTTCCCCTCCTACCTGACCTGCAAAGTTGCTTTGTGCCTTCTATCAAACAGCATGCCTTACTTAGTCTTGGCTTTATGTAGGATCTGTAGAGTATTTTTTTTTTTTTTAAATTTGGAAGTACGAGGGTTTTTTTTTTTTAATACTAATTCATAGAGCATTAAACTCAGCAGCAGCTACAGACTTGAGAGTATAAGAAATCTGCAGTCAAAGCAAAGACTGGCTTCACAGCTTCACAGCATAGAGATCAGTCTGCTGCTACTAGTAGCTGTTTTTTATGGGCCAGAAAATGTGAGACAGCTTACTAATTAACAGTGTAATGAGCTATATGGTGAAGATTGCACTCTAGGGACCTGAAGGCTGTGGGTGACAACTTGCAGTGTATGTGTGAGGGGTAATCCAGCTCTACCTCACCTTTCTACACATCTGAAAAGAGTGCAATAGTTGTGGCAGCCCCTGAAGATAGCCTCTCCAGCAGGTCCATCCTACAGAAGATTTTCTGTTGGGGTCTGAGACAAAAGAGGCAGTTAGGAGGGAAGCCAACAATTGCAGGCACGAACTAAACACGAGGAAAAGCTTCAAGGTCCCTTGAGATGAGATTCTGGACTAGTTTGACACAGCTGAATTTGTAGGCCCACTTGCACAACATGATGAGCCACATGCCAAAATCTTCTACCTCCAGCATCTGGCAGGATGTCCAGATGAGATACCAGTGACTCCTTAAAGATTGTCTTAGGCTGGGCTGGGCGTATGGGCTGCTGCCCAGGTTGGTCTGTGACTGTACCAGCTTTGCCTTGACTTCCCAGCACCGAAACCTTTCTGATAGTGGGAGGTCACCTGCAGATGAGTTGTGTGGGACTGAAGAGCCACCCAGTGGCAGTCTCCCACAGCCTCCCCACTAGCCAGCTGTGGTCTGCAGCAGACTGGTCTGGACAGTGGTCAACAGTTGGCTAAATGTCTATTTGGTGGTTGGAGCAGGCTGTGACTCCAGTGGTACAACCTCTCCTTGAGTATAGGTGGAAGATATTAAGCAGTCCTTGACCTCTGGTTTTGCATAATGGACAGTCTTGCTACAGTCCACAGATTTATTTTTCAAGCCACATCCTTTTTGCTGTTGTAATCTTATTTTGAAGATTACACCAATTTTATTAGTAATCTAATAGGCTGCTTCTGTCGGCAAGTCTGGTGGTGCTTGGCGTTAGAGATAGCTCTTGTTTGCTGTTGACTTTTTAAATCAAAATGAGGTACAGTGCTTGGCTTTGGTAACAGTATTTATGTTTTAGTATTTGGAAAGTGAGTCTTCTCAGGGGAAAAAGCTTGGCTCAAGTAGCTGAAAACTTTGCAGAGCGGTTGCTGCTGCTCAGGCTGCAGAGTATTTATCATTGACAGAAAGTGAAAAGGCTTATGATGGACTTGTATGAAAATATGAACCTCTTGTGAACAAATCTGTACTCCTGTCATTTGTATTGTGGTACAATCTGCAGTTAAGATTGTTTTTTGGTGTCTCTTAAAACTTTTTGACATGCAGAAAAAAGAAGACCTTAGTAAAAAGAACTACATTCCTATTAAATTGCAGCTTTTTAAAATTAATCTGAAGTTTATTCCATGAGGATGCAGTCCACATGAATGCTTTATACTTCTCAATTGTAAATGTGTTTAAACTGGATGTTGCCAGAAAATGGGTCAGAACAGCTTCTCTGTTCAGAAATCTTGGGCAGTCACTTGTGTTCCGCAATAGCGCAATTCTGGTATAAAGCACTATTTCCTTGAGTAGTGACTTAAGGTGGATAGTTGGCTAGAGTATCTTCTCCAGGTGAGCAGAGGATTGCCTAAGCCATGTCAAGGACTAGCTTGGGTGATGGATGGACCTGGCAGCTGAGGTGAAAGATGGAAAAGTATATTTGTGCCTGTAAGACCCTCCCGCCAGACCTAGTGCCACCCTCTCTCCAGTGGCCTGGTCTGTGGTGTGGCTGAGCTGGTCTAACTGGGGTGCTGTGCAAGGGTGGTCCCTCTCTGCTCTGCCCCTCCTTCCCTGTGCTGATGTCCCTCTGACCCCACAGCGAGCTGGGACGGAGGGGACTGAAATGCTGAGGAGCAGGAGAGGGACAGGGTGGCCTTTGGATGGCAGCCTGCAGTGATGTCTGCCCTACTTAGGTGCAGGTTTACTGTGTGCCCAGGTCAGCTTCTCTTTGCGTGCTTCGGTTGTCATCAGCCTTTACCTCACGCCGTTGTAATCGCCCAAAGAAAAGTTTTCTTTGGGGCATGATAGGTGCAAGGTGCACTCCGTGGTGGGTTAGGTGGAGCTGCAAAACTGGCTTAAAAATATTCTCCACTCCAAGTTCCTTCCAGCGGGCTCTGTTTTGGCTCAAAGAAGACGTAGCACAAAAGGATGGGAAAGTGCCTCAGAACTGGTGGTGCCCTGCTCGAGCCTGAGCCCTGCCTGCGGGACTGACTGGAGCAAACCCCAACAGTACTGCAAACCCCTGCAGCATTTTCGGTGCTGGCTTCTGCCCTGGGAGGTGCAGCAGATGTGGCAACTGCTTTTCCAGTGAAAGTGCAGAAAGGGTTCCCAGGTCATCTTCAGTTTCTCTCTCCCTTTACCAAAAAAATCACCCAACCCTAGACTCCCCATTGCCCGTGACCTCAAGGGAATAACTTGTTCATTTTTCTCCACGTATCCCCTCTCCACACCCACCTTTTGTGTCTTTCGAATTTAATAAAGTGGGTGACTCAGTACTAAATATAAAGCCTGCTTCCGGCATCATCTGCCTGTGGCTCATTTCCTGGAGCTGACATCAGTGGAGCCTCCGATTTCCTTATGAAGTAGCAAGACATGAGATATCCTTTGCATGGTGTTCTGGGCATATTTGCTGACTTCTTTGGTGACTGCATGGCTCCCTGCTCTAAGCTGTGAATAACTAGCTGGTTCATTGCTAAGCTGAGCACTGTTGGAGCACAGGGTAAATCGGGCAAGTACTCAGATCTGTCTTGCACTGCAAAATCGTACTCTAGTTTGCAAGCGTTTTTTAAATAAAGACTAACTTTCAGTCCCTACTGCATATGCAAGTTTTTATTAAATAAGCATGAGCCTGACTAATGTTTTGCTTGCTTTCTGATGACAGGCTCGCTCAAAGAGCAGCTCAGGAAGCTTTTAGGGGGGAAATCTAGCAAAGATGGATCTTTCTTTCTTTAAAAAGACTGATAAATTGAGGAGTTAAGGTCAAATGCTTGCTCCTCAGTTGTCAAATCCTTCCATAGCTGTTTACATTGATGGAATGTACTCTGCAGTTGGTCACAACTGAAGGTGAAGGCAAGAAGTGTGTAAAACCTCAGTTTGTATTAAAAAGCACTGGAGAGAGTGCTTCTCTCCATCTGTGCATAATTTCATTTAAATCCTTATCTTTAAAAGAGAATGTGGACAGAACCGGAGGAGGGGAGCATCTGGCACATGGTAAATGGTCACTGATACCACCAGTCCAAAATGGGATGGTGGCTGGCCACTCAGCTTTGCTCTCTAAAGCCCTGGCTCATAAAGTGTGGTGTCTTCTTTCTGATGGAGTAGACTATTTAGGTTACCTGGTTTCTCTTCCAGCTAGTTACTCTTTTGGCCCTGCCCCCTCTTTTCTTTTTTTTTTTTTTTTTTTTTTTTTTTTTGGAGGAGGAAGGGGGATGCTACTGAAAATGCTTCACATGCAGCACAAGAGGAGGCAGGGCCAGGCAGAGGCAGGAGACTGAGCCACCTTTGCCACTCCTGGAGGCCCACTGAGGTCTGCTGATGCTCTGCTGGCTCTGGGATCTCCTGGGGCTGGTGTGGCCCAGCCCTCTGGCCATGGGGGTTTCTCTGGCATGAGGATGCTGGAGGGGGCCAGCATGCCCTACACCCCCTTGGCTGGATCACAGTGGAGCTGGCTATATCCCAGCAAACAGCTTTTTTAGGCAGAGGTGCTGCAGGCAAAACCCTTCCCAGAAATCACTAGGGCTGGTGTAGCATGCCCAGGGACTTGTGCATCGCCATGGGTTTCATTAGTCGTCTTGTACAGCTTCCAATATTAGCATGGCATCTCTTGGCATTGCTAACTAGGGGTGGAAAAGACTACTTCTGGAGTGGGCAGGAACAGGTGGTTGTCCTCTCCTGGGCGGTGGGACTCACCGGGGAGAGCAGTGGGGCTGCACAGTCCACTGTAGCTGGAGGCCAGCGCATTGGATGTGCTCCCTTCCTCCCCCAGAGCTTTGCCAGAGGGTCTGTTCTTGAGGGCTAGTGGTGAGAGGAGAGGGACAAGGTGACTCCTGGATTTACCCTCTCTGCTGCCTTGTCACCTGGAAGGCAGCGGCTGCCTCTCCCACAGCCGTTGCTGAGTAACCTCTGGAGGGAAAATATGTATTGGTGGTCTCCCAGTGAAACTTGGCAGCCGGAGCTGAGGAGGAGATGTGTCCTTGTGCAACGATGTGCTGGAAGGATCCTGTCAGTGCTGCAAGTCCTCCTTGTGCGTAAACCTCAGTCCTGATGCTCCATGCAGGGGAGCGGACATGTCGTGTGAGCAGAGTAACTTCTGAGCACCTCTGGCTTCTTGTGCTTCCCTGAAAGACTTTCTTAAAGAGGGAGGAAGAGGAAGATACGCTGGTATACTGGCTTGACCGTAAAAATTCCTGTTTTGGAAGAGCGTAGGGAGCGGTGTGTGACCAGCGTGCTCGGGGAAGTGGGCTGGGAGTGCCTGGGGAGCTGTGCCTCCGCTGCCTGCCATCGCCACGCCCTGGCACTGCAAGTCTTGGGGCACGGTGCGGAGGTGAGTGGTGCTGGCACTGCCGAAGTGCTATTTTAGGTTTGAGTGTAATTGCAGGTTGGACCGACAGGGCTGGATTTGGAGAGCAGAGTGCTCTTAAAGCTGTGGAAAAACCGGCTATCGCTGATCCGTTGCAAACATGGAGGATAGGTATTTCATGTGCACTGTGTGTGCATCCGCTAAACTTTCCTCACGGTGGAGCCCCTGAGGCTCTGTGCTGACTGATGACAGTGGGTAGCAGTGCCCTTTCCCTTCCCGGCAGAGGGAATGGTAACAGCTGTTAGCCCCGCAGGATGCGTTACGCTTACCTGGGAAAAGAAAAGTGAGTAAGCAGAGGTTTGAAGACCCATGGGCTGGTGGCTTTTAGGTGTCTGCCTCTGCGTGAATCTGCCACCTGCACACCTGCAGGTGCTGCTTTTCCATCCCAGCAACATGGATGCCAGAGACAAGGAGAGGAGGTTTTTCTTTTCCCTCCCAAAAGCAGACGTTGCTCCTGCAATGGCTCTGCCATTGACAGAAGAAGTCACAGCCTAATTTGGGAGCTGGGCTTTGGCACGCTCTCCCCAGGACATGTTAAGCCCCAAAACCTCAGCACTTCCTAAATCTTACAAGATGAATTTATACCGTGCGATGTGCTCACACATAGAGCGAAAAGTGGAGGGACTAAACTTCCTGAAATGTGTTTCTTCAGTTTTGTTGCATGTTTGCCCCAAAACTTCGTGGGCTGGACACAGCCACTGGTTTGGGTGCGAGCAGCCAGGTGGGCTCCTTGCACCCAGGGGTTGATGCGATGCTGAAGCTGGTTACTGATGCAAGTCAGAGCAGAGTCAAAGTTGCTCTGCCCTAAACCCCGTCTGATGAGCAGGCAACCTGATCTCGGTGGAGTGCAGAAGTGTTTTTCAAGCCAACTTCTTTCCTTTTAAGTTGCAGCTGCAATTCAGGGCACAAAAACCTCTATTTTGGTTTCCATTATATTTACCATCCTGAGGAAGCTGGCAGGTTGTGGGTTTGAGGTTGGGTGTTTTTGTCTTGGTTTTTTTATACCTCTTTTGAAACTTTACAGCTGGAAGCTAAATTTTCAGGTGATACCCAAGAAATGGGACCAGGTGATGACTCATTTTCCTGGCTGACATCATTTTTAAAAAGAAACAAAAAGCCCTAATGACCCTATTGGTCAAGTATTTTTAATTTTTGGAATGGTCATGGGTTCTTCAAATTCTTCACTAATTCAAGTATTGTGTTTATTAGTAAGTGACATCCTTTCCTTTTAGCTGTGGGAGGGCTCAAACATTATGGACTTAGCAGGAATACAAATTTCTGAAATGTGATTATAGTTTGGAAATCCCACTTAACCTTTCTGGTGATTGATTCTGCTCCTGTGCATTGCATCAGCAACAACATAGTACATGATGTTTCTGTTGCTTGTGTCTTTCTGGTTGGTAGCAGATGTCTGTCCGTGTTTCCTCTAGAGCAGACAGGGATTAATTGTTGAGGTAATGCAATATATTACAATATGGACCAGCTCTGAACTCTGTATTTACCACCCATTCAGACCACTTTTTTTTTTTTTTTTTTGGTGGAACTGTGGGGTTGAAATAGCAGGCAGCAGCTTCTTTCAGTGTGGACTGAGGCCGAATAGGTCTGGATCCTCGTCGCTCTGTTTGTGAGCTTCTGGTGGTTTTAAAGACATCCATAAAAAAAGGATGTAAAACAAAATACAAGCTTCAAGTTGCTGTTTGGCTGGACAAGCCGAGAGCTAGCAACACAAAATGCCTTTAACTTAAAACATTAAAGGTAAAAGAGTTTTTTTTTTAATTTAAAAAAAAAGAAAAGTTTGCTTACCGAAACGCTTTATGTCTTACTGCCTCCTGTTCCCAAGTGCTAAGTAGTAAAAGAACAAAAGCTAGTTGTTGGGGGAGGATCCCCCCATCCCTGCTCCGTCTGTATGTGATGCTTCCAGCCGCCTGTCCCTTATCGAATGCATCTTTTTTGCGACGCGACCACATCCCTTCCGTGGCTCTCGGGAAGCGACCTCCCATTTGCTGGGTGGGGACGGTGGGAGGAATGCTGGCTGGCCAGATCCGTGCTGTGGGCGTGGGAGACGCTTCAGCGCTCGGGCCGGGCGAGGGAGCGATTTGCCTTCCCCGGGAGAGGAGGAAAGGTAAGGAAGGTGTCTCCTGCTGCGGGCTGATGTTCGGATGCCGCTCGCGCCGCTGGCTGCTGCTCAGGGTTCTGGCTGGCTGCGTGGATGCAAGCACATGCCAGAGACTGCCCTGCAAGGACTTGTCTTGCTTTTATTTTCTCTGCAAAATGTCTAGCGGTGCCTAATGCTGTAGTAGATAAAGGAAAATAGCTCTAGGCAGAACAAAAAGATTAATTTCGGGTTTTAACGCATGTTAAATTTGGAATTTATCGGTGCACCTGACTGAGGGGCGCATGCAAATGGCAGCAGCAAGTGTTGTGACTGACTTTGCATCACTGAGTATTTAATTTTTCAAGTGAGAACTGAGGATGTGCCTTCCCAGAAATCTCAGTCTGGGGCACATCTTCGCCCATCTCAGTCTGCAGCAGGCTTTTAAAAAGCAGAACTGCTTAAACTTGCATGTTAGAAGTGTTAAATATTTAAACGTTTGCCTTGCAGAAAGTGTGAGGAGCTCCGAGTACTTTTGGGAAATGGTTGTAGGCTGCTGGCTGTGGTGGCTACCTAACTTTTTGGGGTCATTCGCCTGGAGAGGCTGGGCTCTGAGTGCTGCTTTACTGTTCGGGTAGGAATGGCACGTGGCATCACAGGCTGGTAGGAGTTTGTTTCTAACTGAGGAGTTTATCTTGCTTGCTATGCTTTCTGGTGAAGTCTGGCTATGCATGATGCTGGAAGCCAGCGTAGACCCTCTCCAAATGCTTTAGCAGTTGCTACTGGCTAAAACACTTGTATATCAAGTACTTTTAAGTGTTGGACTGAAATGCTGATTTTTTTTTTTTTTTTGTGCTGAAAAACTTAGACTTAACATGTCTGAAACGTGTAAAACACAGCTAGTGTAGCTTCTTCATGTCCTGATTTTATTTATACTGAATGTGTTGCTCTGAGGTTTTGCTTAGTTATATTTACTCTTACCCTGCATTTATTCTGTAAAACATCTGGCTGTAAAGAGTGGTTTCAACAGCTGGAGGACTCTCACACCCTCCTGAAATTTGGATTAGCGATGCGGTTGTGTGCTGTTTACAGCGCACACATCTCTCTAACCATTACATCTGTCCTAGGGGTATCAGGCACTGGCTGAGCTGCTAAACTGAGGGAGGAGGAGGCAAAGCAGCTTGAAGGGACCCAATGAGAAGTTAGTGCTCAGCTCCAGGAGTGCTGGATGCATCTTGGAGATCCTGCCTGGCCTTGAAACCTGCTAATTAGGGTGCATTTTTCAGAGATTATTTACGCTTGTCCAAAATCCAAGAGTCACGGAGTAGAGCTAGCCTGATCCTGGACCGGCGAGTGCTACCTTTTGCTCCCTGTTGCTCCTCCCCGTAGTAAGTTAAATTATAGGTAAGTGTGGGGAACACCCTGCTGTCAGAGTAAACGCGATTTCACTCTCATGGCAGCCTCCCGGGAGGCAAAGACAGCAGCTCTCCTGCTCTTCTAGCCGTTTCACATTAATCTTTGAGATTAATGTTTCTGCTTGTGTTAAGGGTAGATAGGATCTGTACCATCTTCTCTAGAGAAAATAAGTGTTGAATTTACAGGGTTTTTTTTCTACTTCCAAAAGCTGCTAGGACAGCTGTGCAGCGACACTGATTTATTGCAGTCTAGTGTTGCTTTCTTGATCTGAGTCAAGTTATTTTAATTTCTTTCCCTTTTCCCCAAGTGCTTTCTAAACAAGATTACAGGCAGTGGGGGAAGGATGGAAAAAGGTTTTTCTTCTTTTATCAGTAGCTCTTTCTAGTAAGAGATCCGTTACTGAAATTCCTGGTTTTTAAGAGACTTTTGAAACGTAGTTCCAATGTGTAGAGTATGGTTTGTAGTTTCTAGTGTTTTGTTTCTTATTTAAGAAAACATTCATTGACACACTTCTCTGAATGTTTATCCTCTGGGCAGCAGTCGCCGGGCTGCCGGGATTTCAGCCCTTGCTGTGCCATTTCAGGACAGCTCTGTTTATCTTCAAACTGATAAAACAGTCTGAAAAATCGCTCGACCGCAGCTGTACCTTCTAAAAGGTTGCACGAAACCCATCCTCCCAAAATTAATTGCTGAAACTCCCTGTTGTCCAGCTCACCAGGGATCGGCACCATCATGCTGGGTGTTTGGCTTGCAGGAGCTTGTTTGCTGGCATTGAATAAGCAGTGACTGTACTGTGATTTTAATTTAGGGATCAGGTTGATTCCCCCGCCTGGGCGGGAGGGAAGTTTAACAGACTGAGTAACGCTTCTTGCTTTATCATGACATATTGAGTATCAGTCGCTTTACCTGCCAAGCAAAGGCACTACCTGAGAGCAGAGAGGCTGGAGGTGCTGGGGGGATGGAGATGGGTCTGGGCTGTGTGGCCTCGACTCCCTTCAGCCTTTGAAGGGCCTTATCCAGCTGCTGGGGGCCAGGACACAGGCTGAGGTCTGCCGCTCACCCTTGTAAGGAACTGGGCTCCTTTTGGGCTTGAATATTGGGAAATCAAGAGACACATGCTTAAAGCATGTTGAGGGTAACCTGCAGGTCTCAGCAAGCAGGTCCCAGTTGCTTCTGGGGAAGGAAATTAGCACTGATTCAGCCTCGTGATCCTCATTCCTCCTTGATTATGCAGGCAGGGAACCCATTGTCTTTCCCACCATTGCTCTGAGAGTCCCGTAATAAAATGAGGGATGCCTTATGCCGAGTTTTGCGATGGGTGGTAAGAGGTGGGTCCTTTCTTGAAGTCATTTATGGTTGAGATACAGAGTAAGCAGAAGGAAGTGTTTAATGCTGCTCTTTATTTGGGGGACTACGCAAGAATAAGAATTACTATCAGCATAAGAATTTCCTGAGAAGCTAGCATGATTTTTCTGTGCCTGAGCCAGGAATTTAAATTAAGCCTCTGAGTCTCAGTCCATTAGCTGACATCTGACCCCCACCATCCTCCCTTTTACCCTCTTGCACTTAGGTTTAAATTACCTCTCAATGTTATTTGCTTTTACAAGTTCCAGGCAGGATGAGTGTTCAGCTCTTCCTTTCGTGAGAGGTCTTGAAAGGATCACCTGTTTCAGGTTGTAGTAATTAGTATTGCTGTTCTGTTTCCACTGATGTGAACAAACTACTGAAATTCAAAAGTGAGTTAAACCAATCTAGTGGGTTATAATCTCAAATGTGCTCTAATCCTGGAGTAGTTGCTCTGCTAAAATCAGAGGTGTGCCAAAATGCAACGTTTAGAAGTATTTGGCAAAGATGCTTTCAAGGGCTGATTCATTGGTGCCTCGAGCAGTGTTTTATCTGGTTTCTACTGTACCCTGCAGATCATAAGTACTCTGTAGATACATGTAATAGAGTTGGAGCAGCGAGGCGGTCGGTACGCCATAGCTGCGAGTCTGCAGTGTGATGGGTGTGTGCAAGTGTAGCTGCAAGGTCTAGCAGCTCTCCTCCTTGAAAGTCAGCACTGCCCCTGCTTTGACCATCCATCCAAGCCACTTGGCCCTGGTCTTCCACGTCAGGAGCCTTCAGAGAAGAGCGTGGGTCTGCAGAAAGCTTTCTGTGCCTCTCCTTTCCATTTGAGTCCCAAACCAGTTTTATGTTTCTGTCAGTTCAGCTTCCTCATAGTAAACGCTGGGTCATGAGAGTAAGCAAGCATCCATCTATTTTACTCCAGGATTGCACGTCACCCCTTAATGTGCATCAGTCCTTCAGGGCTGGATGGGGATGTGTTTGGGGGGACTGCGCTGAGGACTGGGAAAGCTACCCCCCCCCCCCGCCCCGTGCAGNCCCCCCCCCCCCGCCCCGTGCAGCTGGAGTGGAGGCATTTGTGTTTCTCTGACTTCTGTTCCCATCCAGCCTTAGGGCAACTGGATATCATGTGGCCGAGCATCCTCAGCTGCTTGCTATCTTTCTGTTTTCTGTATTTGCAAGACAGAGGGATTTGTGTACTCAAATCCCTACAAATTTCTGTGTCATGTCCCCAGCTTTCAGTATTCTGGATGCTGCCCTGAAGGACGTGGCTTTCCTGGGCTTTTAACAAGGGCCTGATTCCTATTTGATGATGGGAGTGGGTTTGATGCTGATTTGGGGTTTTCTGTGAGTACCAGCTACAGCTTGGTTCTGGGTCAGGGTGCTGAACATGCTGACTGTTATCTAGGCCTGGCTGCACCCCAAAAGGCCTCCTTGGCTGTGCAAGGGGAGTCAGAAGCATGTCAATTGGCAGATGGGTCAGTGGTTCTTTTTAATAAGGATTTAAGATGATTGAAGCTAGTGAATCTGGTTCTGTCTTGAAGGGAGAGAAAACACTTGACCAGCGTGCAAAAAGTGAAGGATCAGGTTGTCCAGGGTGTCCACGGATGTTGGGGCGGTGGTTAAAGTCTAAGCAGAAGGCATAGGAAAACTGGTTTGCTGTGGTGGTTCCCATACTGTTGGAGTGACCCTGCCTCTGTGCAGGCCAGATCCCTGCTGGGCATCTACCCAAGGCTGCTCAGAAAAACCTCTGGCATCATTCTATCCAGGTTTAGCTAGGAGAAATTGGGTTTTTAACCTGGACCTGCTGGAGGAAAGTGTGTGTCCAGAGGTGGATACCCCCATAGAGATGTGCCTCCAAATCTGGAGAGCGCCACTGGCAAGCCAAGTGCAGTGACTAACTCAAGACATATGTCTCTGCTCTTGACAGATTTGACAGATTTTTTCCCCCGCAGCAGTGACAAGTTGCGTAACAATGGGAACAAAGTCTCACAGCCTGCTCCCAGGTGAAAATAAGCGTAGCAGGGAGCCCGTCTCTCCCAGCATGACGGTTTCGCGAGTTTGAAAGAATATAAAGCAAAACCCACTAAAGGGACTTTGCTGATGTAGAGATGCTTGAAAAACAGCAGCTGGAGGTAATCTGTATATGGGATTGGGAAGAAGTCAGCTGTAAGGTGATGCGGTGCAGTGGGAATTGCTATTTGCAGTCCTGTATCCTTTCCCTGCGATGCAGCAAGCAGCTGTGTAACAGCTGGTGGGCTACACAACCAGCATGGACGAGTCAAAGCGTGTACTCTGTGTGTACTGGACGTACTGTGTGTAAAGGTAGTAGCTTGAGGAAGCGGGAGAAACAGCTGAGTTGATAGAAACACCTGTGTGTTTTGCGTGTACGAGTACCATGTTCATGCAAAGAGCAGCAGCAAAGTAATTTCTGGTGGACAGTGGTATGTAGTAGTGTCATGCTGTTGGCAGGGTGTTAGACACTGCAGTGGTGTGGCTCTGCTGATGGGGTAGCATCTCCTAATCACTGCTCTTACCGGGATGACACCTGTCACCATGTGGAAAGACAGAAGTGTGGTGAAGGTCTGGTTTCAGCCTGTGTGTCTGACTGGTGACTGTCTGGAAGGTAAACAAAAGTTTACATGCTTCCAGCAGCCTGGTGTTTGCTGATAACCACACAGGAGTGGGTGCTGTCTTGGAGGAATTTGATAAACAAAATGTTGTTTGAAACACACAAACTGATTATAAGCAGGAGAGGATGGAGTGCATGATAGGTTTTAATTTACAGTCCATCAATCCCTAAACTTCCCTGTCTCCCCCAAAGCGGTGGTAAGTATTTATCTTGGAGGACTCATCAGACCAAGTCTGTGCACCGCAAGCTTTCACTTCCTCCTGTTGCTGTCAAGCTTGAAGATGTTGTCTGTAAAACCCCAAAGGCTTTGCTTGGACTGGACCAGAAAAAGGAGCCAGCAGAGCTGCTGGGTGTGCCTGACGATGGGGTGTGGGGGGTATGTGTACCCTCTCCTGCCTGCAAACATTTCCAAATGCAGCATGAGCCTGGGGCTGGCCGGTGCCTGTGGAGGAGGGTTGTGCAGTGCCAGGAGATCCTTGCAGCGTCCTCTGCAGCATCCCAGTCACCTGGGAAGGGATGCAAAGAAAACTCGGGCTTTCAGCCCTTACCAGTGACTCTGTTCCCTCACTGCTTTGCCCTGAGCAGAGTGGCTGCCCTGGGCTGGCCCAGCAGCTCTGGAGCTTGCACAGCCATGCCGGGATGGGCACGATGCTGCTGGCCTCGTGGAGGGGGTCTGTGCGGCAGTGGGGGAGAGACCCTTGCAGCAGAGGGCTAGAACAGACTTTGTGGTGATCAAGATTCCCACATCTTGCAAAAGGAGCCGGGGGGGGCGTGTGAGTGGGGCAGGGAAAGCAAGGGAGTGCGGACAGCCGCCCCATTCCCTGATGCGGCTCTTGGCAGGGCCCAGCCCTACCTGCAAGACAGGGAGGAAGAGGAGGATGGGGTGAGCCACAGGAAGCCTGGCAGCTGGATCCTACGTCATCTGAATCACCAGGATTCCCTCCAAATTAGCTCCAAATTAGTGAGGCGGCTGTGTCAGTGCCCTGTGCTGCAAGCCCCGGGGCTCTGGCACTTGCTGTGGGTTGCGGGGAGACTGAGTGCCTGGTTGTCCGGCTTGTTATTCCTAAAGCACGACTGATACGTGCTGGGTTAGTGGTTAGAGACATGCGGGTTTTGAAGTATTTTTAATTAGCTAATGCTGACTGACTTGCCTTCTCGTGTCTGCAGCCTTTGTCATGAAAAAGCAGCAAAACCACAGGTTCCTCTGAAAAGGGGAATACGTACAGGGTGAGTCACTGCTCCAGACTAGGCCTAGCTTGCCTTTTTTTTTTTTTTAATCAGATGGAAAAAGGACATATTAATACCTTTTTGTTGACTCTTTAATGTGACTCTGCGTTTGCCTGTTTAAGTAAACAAATTGATTCTGTTAATCAGTCAGTTGTAGAGATATTAAAACTGGGTGGGTCTGGGAGGGATGGAGCGGCTTGGTTTTCAAACTAATGCAGAGCTGCTAAGAAAGCAAATTCTTCCATTTGGATCAGCAGCAAATTCCAGCTCTGTTTCTGTTGGAAGTGTTCAAGTGGCTGTCAGGAAATATTTGGTTGCCGTGTGCTTTCAAAATTGAATTAATCCTCCAGCTTTCAAGGAGATGTGCAAATGCCTGAATGCTCCTTCCCCCTGCCCTCCCCACATTTTCCACCCATCCCCTGTGCAGGGTGCAGCTCCCAGGGCTTTCCCTCTTGGGGAAGAGTCTTGGGGACTTTCTCTCTGGGCTTGAGTGTTTTGAAGTTGCTGTCTGAGCAGTTAATCCACCCAAATGTCCTGGTTAGCTTCTGGCACTTGTGCTGGAAGTGCTGAGCGCTGCAGCGGAGGCATCCCTCCGGTGACAGTCCCCGCTGCAATGGTGTGTCTCCAGGTGTCTTACAGCTGTTAAAACACACGGGCTGGGGCAGCTTTATTTGACCTGCCCGTGCTGCAGTTCTGTCTGGAGAGCAAGTAAACTAACCCCGGTTCAGTGACTGCAGTCTGTTCAGAAGCTATAAAACTTGTTTGCACAGAAACTTTATACAGCCCCTCTCTGGGAAGGGAGTTGATATTTGAAAACCTGAGATGCACTGAAAGCAACCCTGATCTGCAGCACAAAGTGGAGTCTTCAGAGGACAGAAACGGGCTGCCAGCCACTCTTCTGTGAAGCTGCTTTTGTGCATCCATGTGTTACGGAGCTGCCTTTGCTTTTCTTCTGTGGGGTGAGGGATGAAGGCAGGAGCAAAAGGGATCTGGAGCAGGAATTGCTTCTGTATACACTCTGCTATGTGTGCATTGACCGATGGACCATCTGTCACCAGGGTGTAAAATGGGTGTGGGATCACCAGCTTGGTTCTGTCTCCTCTTTTCCCCTCGTTCTCTCTTCCTCCCTCTAAAATGGGTCTTTAAATGTGAGTTTGTCTCTGGCTGTCGTTGCATGCCCTGGCAGAGGCTTTGCTCGTGGTGAGTGAATGTGACGTGGTGAGGCGTGAGCAGCGTGGTGCTGCGTCCCCGCAGGGCTTCGAGTGAGGCAGCTGATGTGTGATCCCTATGCCAGTGTCATAAAAGGTCTTTTTATGTCCGTGAGGACAAAGCCTCTTGTTTAAAAATGCAACTGAATGAAAAACACGATTCTGAATGCCCTAGACTCAGCTACTAAAAACAAACAACCCTCCCCCCCACCCCCAACAAAAAACTGAAAAGCTCCCCTGCCCCCAGCCCAGTGTGCCAATGTTGGTGTAGTACCTCTCCATTGCAAAAAAACCTCTGTAAAATTGCTTTGGGAGCTTAGCAGTCCCTTGGCAACTTATAACTTTGTGGCCCACTAACCTTTTCATAGACTGTTTCGTTATAACATACTTTCCCCTTCCCAGACAGCTATAACAAGATTGCTGTCTGCTTTTTCTCTGTTGGTTCAAATTCTTCCTCTCTCCTCTCAAGCGGCGACACAGAGAAGGAAGAAGCGATATGAAAACTGAGAGGTAGACCTATTTTATAGACTTACTGGTTGAGTGAACAGCACAGGGGCTGGAAGGGAAATGTTTTTTTTTTTTTTTTTTTTTTTTTTAAGTGAAGACCCACACAAACAACTGCAGAGCATATCCAGAGCCTGATTATTTCCCTGATCAAGTCAAACAGCAGATTTTTTTAAAAGCTCTTGGCTTATGGTGGTCTTTGCTGCTTGTTTTGATGTTAAAGATGTTAGAGATAGTAGGCAGCAAATTAAATTCCAATGAAGTGGTTAGATAATGATGCTTTTGGAAATCCCTTTTTAAGGGAAATCGTCATAATTTGAAAATTAATTGGTGCAAATGAGGATTAGGAAGAAGGCAGAACTTGTGAAGGAGGGTTGGCTGAATTTTTGGTCTTGTAGCTCGGTGTCTCCTGCCTGGCAGCTCATGCCACCTGCTTGCATTGCCAAAACTGTCTCCATTCCCGAGAGTGTTCTGTGAGTGTTTCTGCCAGTTGTGAAATCCACCTCCTGTAGCATGCACCAGGCTTGCTCAGAGCTGACTTTCTTGCTGAGCAACTCCTTTATCCCCTGGAAGTACCAGCCAGGTTTTGGTGGCACTGAGGCTCGGGCTGCAGGGGCGCCCTTGGGAGTGCTGTGGGGAAGGGGCTGCTTCAGGAACGGGGATAGGTCCCAGACTGGGCATCCAGTGAGATGGGCAGCGCTGCACACAGCATTCCTGCATCTTGCAAGGACCTGCATGGTAGCATATCCTTGGGCAACTCGCCTAACTTGTAATCTGTGAAACAGTATAAAAAATTTACTATGGTGCTTTTTTTTTTTTCTCTCTCTGTCAGTCTGATGCAGCTTTGCTGCAATTCCTCCCCCTGCCCCATTCTTGCAGTATGAGCCCAACGATGAAGTTGGCTGTCTTGCTGTTGGTGGCTTTTACTGCCTGTTAAACATCTTGTCATGTCCGCTGGCAGCTCTACAGATGCTGGGAGGTGGGGTCTGATGTGCTTTCCTTCGTGTCTCTGCGGTGATGCAACTTCTTGTTGACTTTCTCTGCTAGCACCTGTCTGAGCTGCTTTCCCAGGCTGCCACACCTGCCCATCGCCCTCATCTCTAATGACTTCGTTCTTTCCAGACTGAGTGAAGTGTTACAGAAAATGAATATTTACACCTACAGGCAAACTTGTGTTCTTAAGCTAGCAAGTGCTTGTGAAGGCAGCTGGGAGCCTCAGACAAAAGAGGCTGGCTAATCAGAGCACGGGCATTTGTGGAACTGAGCCTCTTGTCGCTTGAGCAGTGAGCCAGCCCGTTCGGGATCCTGCCTTCTCACACTCTGTAAACCTGAATTCACCCCCATCCTTTCGATTACAGAGGAGGCGGCAGCTGTGTCTGTTGCCATAGGCAGAGGAGGAACCTTTTGTTTCTCAACTTGCAGCGACTGTAGCTAACGAAGTGGGAGCTGGAAAATATTGGGATGCAAATCTCATTTGAAGTTGCACTGAGCCTGCTCAGATCCCCGTTTTTAAAGACCCTGAGCTAGAGCTGGCATGTGTGCTAGAATGTGCTTATCGGTGCCTACCTTTTTGTTCATGCACAGGGATCGCCCTGTTTGCGTTGTTCCATCAATCGCTGATGTCTCTTGGTTGTATTGGCCAAAGTGCCAACAGGGCATCTGATGCTGCCGTCACAAATGTCGTGGGAAGGAGACGTGGGCAGGTCACTGGCCTTTTCCCATCCTTATGGTGATACCTCCTGTCCAGGCTGGCCGGGTGGCACCTAATCAGTGCTTGGAAAGGAAGATTATAGCAGATGGGTGTAGGAACTGTATGCTTCATCCTCTCTGTTTCTTAAACACCAAGCAGATCTCATCAAAGCGGAGTTTCTGCGTACTCGGGGTTTGAGCGTGGCTGATGCCTGCTGTTCTGCACTTTGCGTGTTCCTGCCATGCCTTGCTCAGGAGGGTGGTGGGGGTCAGTGGCAGTGCAAACAGCCTGTTGCTTACGTGGTTTGTTGAGAGACTGACTCTGGGGAAATAGGCAGGTGTTTATTCAAACAGTTTTCTTGTAGAAAAGCAGACTATTTCCTTTTTGCAGACAGTATCAGGTATACTACTTTGTGCAAAAAGACCATTTTCAGGTACTGTTCAAAACCTTTTTTATGTGGGTTTGGTAGCTGTGTGCTCTCAGGGGACAGACAGGCAGGCAGAGCGTTCAGTATCTCTTGCATTAATATTTTAACTCTGGATTCTGATTTTGTTCAAAGTTGTGGAAAATCCCTGGAGATGGGAGCTTTTCTGACCCACAGAACACACTTGTAGCAGGTATCTTAATGTGTGCAGAACAGCATTGCCTATAAAATAAATACACAGAGCTAAACATTAACAAGGCTAATGGGATTTTCGACTTGTTAAGGAGTGCATTTCCCATCTTCTGACTTTCACACATCTGTTTTCTTAGTGGAAAGATAAACGCGGCTTCAAGAACTGTAGTGACCTTGGTACTGATTGTTGCTATACTGCTGTTCAAAACTGCATGCATTTGAATGCAACCTCGTTTCACACAGTGTCCTTTTTCTCTCTTTAGGTACTCCCTAGATTCATGAGATGGCCAACACCACGCAAATGTCCAAAGATGAGCTGGAGGAACTCAAGGAGGCCTTTGCCAAAGTTGGTAAGTCACAGTGAGGAGGGCGCCTTGCTCCTGTCTGCTGTACATTTGAAATGGATTTATCCCACCCCTGTGAGCAGCTGTGCCAGCAGGACGTGGGCAGTCTGCTGCTCTCCTGATCTTCTCTGTGCCAAGGAGTCCCTTGCCAGCCTTGTTGCTTCTGGCTTGTTGCTTCTAGCCAAGGAGCGCAAAGGAAGGGACATGGGCAGTCTGGCTGTCATGAGCACTGGCAGACAGCCTTACCCTGTTGCTCCAGGGCAAGCTTTGGTGGTTCCTGATGGCAGAAGAAATATCCAAACAGGTATTGTGTTAGTTTGGCCCAGGCAGCACTTCAGGGCTTGCACGGTGCGTGGTTCTGATGATGTTGGTTTTGGCAGGTTGGCTGAGCCGTGCAGATGGTAAATGTAGGTGCTATGTTTCTGGTTTGTGCAGGTGCATTTGAGGCACTGCGTTTGGTGAGCTTGTATGCAAAACCTGATTAGTGTCTGTTTACCTGGCTGTTATGGAACAACTTGCGGTGATAGTAAAATGCTTTGCGGCTGCAGTGCATGTGCATTGCCCTCTGGTGGCTCTGTACCTTCTCTGGTTCTCACCTCCCTAACAGCCTGCAGTGCTCGAGGGGTTGTACAGCCCAAGCTGCTCTGCCTGCCTTCCAGCTTTCCCCTGCGCTGGCATTGCAGAAGCCTCTGGCAGGCTGCTTTGGGAAGCTGAAATGGGCAGAAAACTGACGTCATGGAGAAAATTGTTTTCTGTTGGTTTAGTTTCCTGATATGGCTTACTGGAGGATCAGAGAAATGCCAGGGAGGGGCGGGATGGGAGCTGGACCGCAGCAGCGTGGACTGAGGTCAGCGTACGCAGCTGGGGAACCACACCCGGGACTGGCACTGGCCGGGAACGAGTTGCACAAGGGATCAGAGCCAGTATTTAGTTTTCCGAACTGGACATCAGTATCACTCAAGCACTGGTTATTAATACAAATTGGTAGTTGCCTCGCATCTGTATCAGGTAAACTGCCCTCTAGAGCAGTGTGGCTCTTAAAACTCTCACTTGCTCTAAATTTGCAATCTGCAGAGAGAAATATGAATTTCAAAGACAACTGATTCTCACGGAGCAGTATTCCATGTTGGGACTTGAAGCAAGCTGCGTTTTGGGCAGTTCCCTCTCCTGTCTTGCTCTTCCCAAGACTTTTCCAGCAGGTGGAAGTGAGCTGCCGCAGAGGGAGACGAGTGGCCATCATGCTTCTTGCTGCCTAATGTGCCTCTGAGTGCAAACCTTAATAAGGCTGGGATGCAGGCAGCCGTTTCTGTCCTTGGATAAAACTTAAAATGATTAACCTGGCTGGAATGTGGTGGCTTTTTGTCATTAGTGTGGGGGGAGATTATTGAGATTATGTTGGCTGGCTGCCTTTGCGCTTCTGCACAGAGAAACCCAAGTCAAATCCTGGTTTGTTTTAGGAAACCAGCTCACCCTGCTCAGGAGGTGGGTCCCTGTTTGGTTATAAATTATAAAAGCAGTATCAAAACTTGGGTATTTTGTGATAATTAATGTGATAATTAAATGTGATAATTAGCTTGGACATACCCACAAGTGAGATGGGATCTGCTAGTCCTTTCCAGCTGCCTTCTGTTTTGTGTGCTTTAGGCACGGTACAGCCTGCAAGCATTGCTGCGGGACACGCATGTCAGGAGTGTCTTTAATGCTCTCATTCCTTTTATTCTTGCCTAAAGGAGCCATATTTGCCCTGGGATATAGAACTGGTTGCTAATTGGGTGACTGGCTTTCACTGGGAGCTTCTAATGCCATCTCTAGTGAATGTGAAGAGAAGTTGGACTAAGGCTGCTGTTTAAAATGAAGCCTTACTTTCATCTCCCAGCTACCTGGAAGACTTGGAATGCTGCTGAGAAGCATGGTTATAGCAAAGCTCAGCTGGTTGGCTTCTAGGATGTTATAAGGAGATGTGGGGAGGAGGAAGTGTCTCATGGGGTGGTTTCTGCTCACCAAGACATGCCCCACTCCAATGCATGGCTGCATGGGCTTCCTGGAGCCCTGCTTTAACTCTAGCATGGGGCGAGTTGCTGCTCTGGATGTGTAGGTTGATGGGACTTTAAAGGTGTGTGTTTGACCAGCTTTTCTGTATGCAGCTGGGCCGGATCAAGACATCTGGTGATGCTGGAAGGCAGTGAGGTGTGTTACTATGTGCTCTGTCACCACTTGCCTTCCATGCCACTTGAAGGTATCCCCTCCCTCCCATGGAGCTGGTGTGCTGCTCTGACAGCCTGCAAAAGGCAAGAGTCCCATAGACTACCCACTGCTCACTAGAAGCAGTCCATGGGTGAGAAACCACGGCTTAAGGTTAGCACTAAAGTCAGCTACAGCTCAGACAAGCAGCTCCCAGCATCCTACAACCAGGTATTTGTATTGGGAGTGATCCAAGTGGTAAACAGCAGTGGGGAAAAAGCATTTTAACAGCTGAAAAAAAGTAATTAAGTGTGGCATAAGAACAGTCTAGGCTTTGCATGACCCGCAGGTTAGTGGGAGAAGAGCAGGTTGCTCCAAATCTCAGCTGATCTCTGAATTTGTTCTGTAGAACAGGTGTGTGTATGCATGCACTTGGCCAAACAGCGGCACTTCACAGGGGAGGCATGGCAGAACACAAACTGCAAACTTGCTCTGTGTTTTTGTCTTCCTTCTCCCTGCTTCTGGTAGCAGAGATAAGCATCTTTTCTGGAAACACTAAGTAAGTACTTAAAATCGTAACCCAGCTGAACACTTTGTTCGCTGCTCCAAGGTGGTAAAACAATGCTCTGAAACGTTAGCTTAAGGCAAATAGGGATCTGTGATCCTGCTAGAGTGTGTCCTGCTGAGCATATATCCTTAAAAGGAAACGTGTGGGTTACTTTCCCCTCTTGCATCCTGTTATTTAAGCTATTTTAAGTACTTGTCTGGAGGAAGCTGAGCCAGAGCTTGGAGCAGCTTTTGGGTTTTGTTTATTGTGGCTTTGCTGCGCCACCTGCATACGGGCAGAAGATGGTGCCGTACATCACTGCGCTGACCTTTCCCAGGTTTAGTACGCTGGCGTGCATGCATCTTTCAGTAGAAATAGGAAACTTCAGATGCGCTGTAGTTTCCTTTCCATCAGGCAGTTTATAATGATTCCAGGCTGTAGCTTGTCTGTCAAAACAATTTCGCTTTCTTCCATTAGTAATTCTGGGCTGTACGCCAAAGGATTTCATTTGGGGTAGCTTCTATTTTGACAGTCTCTTCAGCTGTTGAATACTATTTCAGATTTTGTTAGAGAGGGATTTTAGACCACCTTCTGTCTGAAGTCTGGCCCTGTTGCAGGACATCCAGCAAGGCACCATATGGCGGGCCTGCAGTAATGCTGGAAATAATGATGGAACTTGCGGGTGCAGTAAAGGTGACTATTTTTTTTTTTTTTTTTAAATGCTGCTACTTTGTACATTTCACTGTGATGCCAGAGGGGAAACAGAGACAGCAGGAAGGGAAGCGGCTGCCCTGTGGGATAGGGGTCTCAGGCCTACTTGTCATGTTTACAGGGCAAAGGCTTTTTGACATGTGAAGAGAAGAATGGGTCCATATTCCACCACACAGTCAATCACTAGTTAAGGTTACTTCACTCTGCTACCAAGCCAAAACCACAGGCTAGCACACCCACCAGGCTTTAACACTGAAATCTGCCCTTTTGTGGCCAAGAAGCTAAAACTTGAAATGAGAGCATCTTTACTGCAAAACCAGTAACTTGGTGTGGGGTCTTGCAGCTGAACCAACAGACCTGTCTTGCTTGTAAATCCCACTCCCAAAGTGTCTGGGACATAGATGCCCTTTTGATCTGTGATGTAAATCGGTGATTAATTTTTTTCCCAGGATACTATGGAAGAGTAACTCTTACAGGTGGGTGTTTGGGATGTCGTTAAGGGTTGGAAGAACTTAGGTCCTGAGACCCAAGGGTTTTGAGTGAGTTACGGTGCATTACTCAGCAGTGTGTGTCCTTCACACTTCATTACGTGCTGTCTGTCTGAGCCCAATGCAGGTGCTGAGAGCCACTGGTGTGCAGCCCCTCCTGATGGGCAGCATCTTCCCTGGTGCCATGCTCCTGAGTTGCGTGCGCTCACTCGTCAGTGTGAGTTTCAGATGGCTCTTTGTGCTGCAGAGTTGCCAATTTTTTTTTTTTTTCAGTAAGCAGAGGTAAATCTTCTTTGAACTAGGCACGCCTGGAGGACTGGGAAGATGCTGCTTTGCAGGGGTGAATGAAACCCTCAGAATGGGCAGATGTGGACCCAGGCTGCAGTAAATTCCTGATATCTGCCCTGCAGCCAGGTTTGATGCTTTCAGGCTGAGATTGAGGTCTGCTGAGCAAGTGTGGATGGACCAGACAATGGCCTGGGCTAACTCCTCAGCTGCATTTCAATCAGTGTTTTTAAGTTATGGTTTCTGTTCTGCAAGCAAACCAATATAAATGCAAGGCTGGGGATTAATTTCTTGAAATAAATTGTACCCTTAAAAGACGTGCAGGGCTTCATATGTAGAACTGAGATTTAAACAGGTTTAAGCATTCTTTTACCTGTGCATCTCTCTGATCTATTAGAGATGGGGACTTTGGAGCTTGGTTCCCTGCTGTCTCACCCAACAGCCTTCTGACTCATGAAATGCCATATATTGTGTTTTTCTGTTTCACTTCTGAATAGGCTCAGACATGGCACGTGCAAACCTGGTTCAGAAACACTTCTGAATGCTTGAGCTAGACACATCAAGAGGAAAACCTTTACCAAATCCGAATCAAAATCACACCCATGATCCTGTCAAGGGTACAATATGTATTTTGAAGTCTTATTTTTCTCTGACCTTTGCCTACTAACATTTGGGTAGACGTAAGACTTAGTTTTTTAGGTGGATTGATCGGAAGAAGTGATGAACAGGTGTTTCTGGATTTACCCGCTTAATTTAGCAGCATGGCAAAGGATTGTGGTCGGTTCAGTCAAGCACAGGCTAAAACAATGGGTGTTGGCTGTAGTCATGCTGAGGGTGAAAGCAAAGTTTTGTTTCGGGTCCATAGGTGCTGGAGATTAGCAAATCCCTTGTCTGATTTTCTTCACTGGCTGTGAGGCAGGGAAAAGATGCATATTTTGTTGGCGTTAGATTTAGTAATAAGGAAACAGTAACAGAAGAAGCTGTGATTTATCTACAGGGGAAATAGTCTGCTGATGACATCTCAGGCTGGACTGTTTAATAAAGCTTGCCTTTGTAAGCTTATATTTTTTTGGAATAAAATTCTGAAATCGAAGGCCAGACAGCAGCCTGTTGCTATCATTAATCATTGGCCCAAACAACTTTATTTCATCAGCATTATTGTAAACACTGACATTTCATAAAGTAGTTTAATGTATTTATTAATCCACTGGAATTGATGCTGCTCTTTAGTTTGAGACCTAGGGACCGGGGTGTAGAAGGGAGTACAGGTTTGCTTGGTGTTACTTTGGATGTTTGCCACTAAGCATTCGAATTTCACTTTCTTGCTAACTTATAAAAACAAATTTAAAATCCCATATGGATCTGGAAAATGAGGAAGGTTGCAGTGGTGGTGAGGACATGCTGCTTGCTGGAACGTTGCTATGAAATAAAACCTAAAAACCACCACTGAAACCTCATTCAAAGTAAATTGACTTTGAAAATTTACTAAAAAAAAAAAAAAAAAGACTTTAGAGCTATCCTGATTGTTTTCACTTATTCTTGAAAGTATCTCCTTTAAGCATAAATAGTGACCCCAGCGGCTGTGGTGTGGGATTCCCTCTTGAACAAAACCAAATACTGGGGCTGGTGCAGCTCTTCCACCGCACAGCCTGGGGAGCCGGCAGCAGCCTGCATTCTGCGAGGGTGTTTGGGCAGCAGAAGCTGTTGCTTGAGCGGAATTTAACTCTACGGCCTTAAGGAGAGGCTGCTGCCTTATAAATAGCAGAAAAATCCTCCCATGGGGGATATGGGTAGAACAGTGGCTGGGCGAAGCTTAGCGGGACCAGGTGCCTTGCAGCACAGTGTGGTTTTGGCAGCTGGTGGTAGCGAGCTGCACTCAGCAGCGCCCCATCACAGTGCCAGGAGCTCTGGAGGTAGGGGAGAAGGTAACACAGCTGCTTAAATGCAGACGCTGCTCTCCTTGAGCCTTAAAGGGCCCAGCTGATGTCTTCAGTACAGGCACTGTGTCGACTTTGCAGAGCCTGTGGTTGAATGACGATCGTATGAGACTGCCAAATCTCCGCCTCCTCAGCCCATCCAGATATTCCCCACCAGCAGCAGTAATCCAGGGTTGGTATCTCCCCATGGCCGCAGCCCTGGGGAGGAGATGGCAGTTCAGGCACTGAATTAACTTCCCTGGGCTGTCTGTACCACTTGGCTACAGCAAAGGGATTTTAACATCACTACTGAGCCGGTAACAGCACAACATGCCCTGAATCCCTGTCTCTCTGAGCCTGCTGGAGGGTCATGCTTATGTCTTGGGGTATGAATCTGGGCCATCTGACTGCTTCAAATCCTCTGGCTGCTCATGGACCTGACTCTGCCAAAGCCTGCGTATCGGTCGTGCTGTGAACCACACTGTCTGCTCATCCTGGTTAGCCTGAGGAAGGAGGCACCCAACCCATGCCTGTCCACGGTGGAGGCAAAACCTCACTTGCCTGAAGAAAGGCTAGGGCTGCTGGATTTGCCCTGTGCAGTCAATAGATGTGATGATGTCCCCAAAGGGGTTGGGATCTGTTGATGTGAAAAGCTCCAGATTCACACTAGATTCTTGTTTTCTTCCCAAATCTAGTAGGCGATAACGTCTCACTAAACATTCAGTACTGCTGTGGCTTGGTGGTTGACTGTCGGAGCAAATGTCCCTGCAGAGCATTCTTGGGCAGCATTAAAATATCTGGCTGCAATTTTATGTCAGTGAGAAATGGATAACATCATTATTGACATGATAAAAAAAAAGTAAATGCAGAGCTGACTTAGTGTTTTCAGTTTAGAAAGTAAGAAGTGCTGTGTTTCATTACTGTCTATTTTTGACACACAAAGCCAGCTGCAGTTAGATGTAAAAAGAAACGCTCTGGAGATCATTTATGAAAATGCAGATGCTCTGTGGTGAAACTTTTACACCAGACTTGGTCATGTGTGCAGAGAGCCATCCTCGTCAGCTCTGCTTCAAAACTGCCATGGCCCAAAGCCAGAGAGATCTCACAGCTTGCGATGGGACCCTCTCTGAGGATGCACCATGTGTGTTTACCATATTCCTTTGATTCCTGGTGTATTCTTGGTGGTGTCCATTGAATAATGTACTACTTGGGCTTGGTATTTTTGGTGCGGACATCTTGCTGTGTGTCCACGTCCTGCATGGATCACCTTTTCAAAGATGAATGCTCTGCACAATATGGCCCCAAAATAGGTATGCTGTGATGGGCCACGCTGGGAGATTCCTCCTTACCTCCATGTCTTGTAGGTGTCCCCAGTGCGCAGGTTGCTCTCCGTAAAGCACTTTTGAGCATGGGGACTTTGTTTCTGCTCCGCTGTCTGGGGTTGGTCCTGCTGGGGTACTGGCACATTTCTAAAACCTTCTCTGCCCCTTCTCTTCCTCAGACCTCAACAGCAACGGGTTCATCTGCGACTATGAGTTGCACGAGCTCTTCAAGGAAGCCAACCTGCCTCTCCCCGGGTACAAAGTGAGAGAGATCATCCAGAAGCTCATGATCGACAGTGACAAGAATAAAGATGGGAAGATTAGTTTTGAAGAGTTTGTCTATGTAAGTGGTATTTCTGAATTTCCAGCAGCCTGGGGGGACCCCTTTTAGACAAAGCTAAGGAAGGGGGTAGAAGAGGTTGAACCTGGCTTCTTGGCCACTTACCCTAATCCTAGTTTTCTTTCTACAAACTGATCACTTTTGAAGACTTGCCATGTAAAAATCAGTTCTCTGTACAGATCTCTGCATATGACCAGTCTTTTGTGCTGTCACTGCCAGCCTTTAGATTTGGACAGAGGGGAAATATGTTGGTCTTTTAAACAAAACCCAGAAAGAATCCACATGCTTTTCCTATATGAAAACTTCATTGGAGGCCAAAAGACCATTTACACATGGGGTGACAACTGGAAAAAAAGACTTCCAGTTCTTCCAGTTTTTCCAGGCACATAGGTGAATGCTTGTTTTCCCAGTGAAGCAGTATAATTTCCTTTCTCAGTTTAATGGGACTGCAAGTATTTGCTAAAGATTTGAGAGGGCATTTCAAGACACACTTGGAGATGAGCCCTAGATGCTGATCTAGGAGAATTCAGATCCGTTTGTTGCCTTAAAAGGGAAGAACAGGAGTAAGGAGATAGGAGAAGCTGGAGGATGGGTCTAACCTTCAGCCTTTTTCTGTAGAAATAGGTCAGAATTTTTTTTTTTAATTTATTTTTAAAAGCACAATGATTCTTCTGAGGCACTGGTTCAATATCCACCCCTTCATCCTTTTTATACTCTGACTGAATGCTGAAAGAGTAATCAAAGTATGTGCAGTACATTGAGGGAGCTGTTTTCATGTTAACTGTTTTTCTTGATATTTCTTAATTTATCTTCACTTTCTGTTCCTTAATTGTTTTCAGACCCTCTGAACTTTTGAGTTCGGAGTCAACTAGTAAGTTGGAGTTTGTTTGCAGTTTGTGTACACTTGCATGCTGGGTGCATGTTTCAGCTGTGGGTTTGAGCTGGTCCATAACTCTGACTTTGCACTAGGAAGGAAGAAATAAATCTCTTCTGTCACATTTGAATGGTACCAATGATCTAGTAAACATGAAATGTCTTATGGGCAGCTAAGCTATACAGTAGAAGCAGTGGTTAGTTGTAGGATTTTTACAAACAGAACTGTTGCTGTCTTCTAATTCTGAGCACTTCTGCTGGGGTTTATGGTACAAAGGATGACATGAACTGACTTGAGGTTGGGGCCAAGTGACTTAGTGGTACCTCAGCATTAAAGGACGTATTTTCAAAGAAGATATGCAATACCAGTAATTAGTCCAGCGAATTTTAAAATAAATAAATCTGTATGTTTAAAACAACCAACCAGAAAACCCAAAACTTTTGGGCTCTTGAGTCTTCACTCAGCTCTACCTGATCACCAGGGTGAGCAAAACCTCTGCGTGCCATCAGAAGATGGTTTAACTGCACTGTGTCATCATCTTGACTTGCTACCTTCCCTGTGTTTAAGGGACGGGGAAGATAAGGTGTGACGGCCCTGTGGTGACACCTCTGCAGCCAGGTGGGAAAGTCCCCTCCTGTCTTTTTAACAGCAGCACTTTGTTCTGCTTTACAGTGCTGTTTCATTGCCTTTTTCTGGGTTTTGCAGAACCTGCATATATTTCACTTGTGTTTTCAGTGTGGTTGAAACTGATTTGTTTAAGTTTTGCGGGAGTTACAGTAGGCTTTCAAGCCACTGAATGTTTTTTTTTTTCCTAATAGTTGCTCAGTTCTGTAGGACCTCAGGGCCACTAATACAACCTGCACAAATGGCACATGTAATCTTTCTGTGCTAAAGTATCTCTTCTGCCCTCAAACGTGAGGGTGTTTTGTCAGTTAGCCCAAGCCTGCTGTTGGAGGAGGGGAAATCTTTACCTGGAGCGCTTGTAGTTACACGTTATTGCAGATTTGACTGTTACACACTTAAAGAGAATTGTTTCTTGGGTTGTGGATGAAGTCTTTTGTGTGAACTGAAGTCACAGTCACACGAGCATCTGGCTTATGCAGAAGGGTTAGAATTGCACAACAGCTTTCTCAACTTTGGTCCTGTGGAAACAGCTGCATGTGTACCTGCTCTCAGACTGCAAAGGTTTCACCTTTTTTTCTCGTGGTTTCTTGAAATCTACTTGAAAAGGTAAATGTATGTGAGGTACTTCATGCCTAATGCTTCTGTTTCAATAGGCACTTGCAGTATGTGTTTGAGAGAGGGGGATGACTCTGCCCGCTATCCATGTTAAATTTAATGCCACTGCACCCTTGCTGGACTCCTCACATTTGCTGATTTTACTACAAAGTTTGCTTTAAAGCTGAGAAGAAATAGCTTCTTCTGTGGTCCTTTCATTTTATGAAGACAAGTTTTTCTCGTCTAACAGAGCACTTTAAATTGTAGATTTTCCAAGAGGTGAAAAGCAGTGATATCGCCAAAACATTCAGAAAAGCAATTAACAGGAAGGAAGGAATCTGTGCGATCGGGGGGACCTCGGAGCTCTCCAGCGAGGGGACGCAGCACTCCTATTCAGGTATCGCTCTGCCTTTCAGCTCCTCTCTTGGGTGAGTGAAGGCTGTATGCCAAAAATAGTAGATTTCTACTGCCCTGCCATGTGCTGTGCTTTTGTTCTCCAATAGCTGAATGATGTCACGTCAAGGTGAGAGCAGGACAGAATTAGAGGGTAATGCAAGTTTAGCAGTGTGTAAATTAAATGTGTGCTTGTTTGTTTTGTTAACTGTGCTGATGAAGTCCTTGTGTCACACTTGAATATAATGAAGTTGTTGAGTAATGAGTAAGTAACAGGAATATTCTGGTAATTGGAAGTGAAACTCATGTTTCTTTGAACTTTGTACAACTAATAAAATAGTGTCGTAGTGATAGTGGGGCTTTTATTTCCCTGGGCTATTGTGCACTGATTCTTTTGGAAAATCTTTGCTATGTTATGAAAAAGCCTGTATTAAATTTACAATTGGTTATCTTAGAGGAAGAAAAATATGCCTTTGTAAACTGGATAAACAAAGCCCTGGAAAATGATCCCGACTGTAGGCACGTTGTTCCAATGAACCCAAATACAGATGACCTGTTCAAAGCTGTGGGAGATGGGATTGTGCTATGGTAAGTCATGATGGCTCCTGAATTTTAAAAAAAAAAAAAAAAAAAAAAAAATCGCCAAAATAACTTCCCAAAACTGTAGTTAGGGGAATTTTCATCTTGTTCTAGGCTGGTTTTGTGACTAGTGTGTGTGCATAATGTTTTGCATGTATAAGAAGGGGCTCAGTTGCCCAGGCTTTCATTGTCATTGTGTGATGCTTCAGTTTTGATGCCAGCTTCAAGGAGCTGGTATTTTTGTCTAGTGTTTTTGTTTGGGCTTGAGGCTGAGTTTGCTGAAGTGGAGAAGGTGCCTTGTGGGAGCAGAAGTTGTCCTGGTGCAAACTCAGCCTGATGCTAGGTAGCTTAAGGGAGTGTTAAATAGCCCATTTTCTTGGATGTTTAGACAGAGGGTAACCTCTGTGGGAATGTTAGTGACCTTATGAATTAACCCAAAAATGGATTTTCTGGGAATCCTCTTGTTGTTTTTGATAATAGCGGCACTAAGTTAGTAAAGTAACTTAGTATTACAAGTACAAAAGTATTTTGCTGCATGCTGAAAACAGAAGGCATCCAGGGCTGCTAAACACCAGCCACCTTCTATCTATGTGATTTCTTTTGGTTTTGTGTTTTTGGTTTGTTTTTTAAATGTAAGTGAATTAATATAGTGGAGAACTGGATCAGCCTGGAATTTCAGTAACTCTGTATCAATAGCAAAAGATGTTTAGTGGGCTGCCCATTGCCTTTAATTTCTTTTCTTTTTTTTTTNTTTTTTTTTTTTTTTTTTTTTTAATTTTCCCAGTTTCAAGTAATTCAGGTCTTCAGGCGAAGACTGAACTGGGTAGGAAGTAGGTAAAAACTTGCCATGTTTTCTGTTGACTAAAAATTCATTGTGCTTACATGCTCCCCACCGAGCTGTCAAAGTGTTTGTGCTTTTTTTGGGGCAGTTTTTTCTTGCCAGCACAGTACACCTTTACAATAGGAGGAAGCATGTTGCCTTGCTAGAATCTGCAGGGGATGTCAACAGAGCAAGCAGTCTTCGCTAGTTCAGTGACTGCACTGTGAATAATTCATGTGCTCTTTTTGCTCCAGCAGCTGAGATCAGTAGTGGCCAGTAACGTGTTTAAGGTTTCAGGCTTAGCTATTAGTTACAAATACATTCTTGATTACGTAAATATTAACTTCTGATTTACACAATCTTGATTTAAAAAAAAAAGAAAAAATATAAAACAGGCAAAAGGAAATGTACTGTGGTGAGTATTGTAACAGTGCATTGAGTTTTGTTGAGATTAAATACTAAATGTTGTTCAAATATTATTATTTTTCCTCCTACCAGCAAAATGATCAATCTTTCTGTTCCGGACACAATTGATGAAAGAGCAATTAACAAGAAGAAACTCACACCATTCATAATTCAGGTATAATACATTTTTGTATTTTTGCTGAAATTCATATTCAGATAGAATTAATGAAAACAGCAGGGTGGCTTAAGGCATTGTTGTGGAACTCTGGAAAGGAGAGAGTTTTATAACTTGCATTTAATTATTAAAGGCAGTTTTGTACGGTGCATAATTGACAGTGCTGTGGGTACAGTTCAAAAGACAAAAATGCTAACTTAATGACAAAATGGGCAAAATGGCTGAAACGCTGTGCACGCCTGATATTGCTGTGGTGATTATATACAGTGCCGTCTTTTTAAAACAATATGGTTATTGGCGTTGGCTATCTATGAATCATTTCCTAGTACAACAGGTTGTTTTTGCGAGGATGCCTGTGCGTGCGTACAACTTAACACTTCTCTAGCCTTATGCTTGTTGATGCCACTAGATGCGACTAACTTAGAGGCTGAAACTAAATACCAGAGGCTGAAATTAAACCCTGTTGCCTAGTTCAGTTCTTATTGATTCAGCCTGCTGCTACCACAGCTCCGTTAAAACTTCAGCTGGAGAGCAGCCGGGAGTGTTTCCTCCGAGCTGCTGCTGTTGGAGCAAGGACGAGGGGGAAATCTCTGCTGTGCTGGTGCTGGATGAAAGGCAAAGCAGCATCTCCCCTGGCTGTGTCTCACTCAGCTGTGCTGTTTGCAGGAGAATCTGAATCTGGCGTTGAATTCTGCATCTGCCATCGGGTGTCATGTTGTCAATATCGGTGCAGAGGACTTGAGGGAAGGGAAACCCCACCTGGTCCTTGGGCTTCTCTGGCAGATCATTAAGATCGGCTTGTTCGCCGACATCGAGCTCAGCAGAAATGAAGGTAAATGAAACTATAAGTGATTACTTCTAAAGCATGAACACCGCATTGCTTGTGCTGTCACCTCCAGCCCCGTCGCTGCCTCTTCCCTCCCCTCCTCCTTGCTGAAAGTGGGGTACTCGCCTTCGGGTTCATCAGGGCATGTGCCAAGCTGAGTGCTCTCCAGCCTGTTTATAGCTGTGAAGCTGGTTCAGGAACGTGGGTTGTGCCATCCTGGTAGTGTGTGTCAGCCTTGGAGAACTGGCTGAACACAAGTCTATAGGTCAAGATGCATCTTGGCTCAAGCTTTGCGGTGTGAATGAGTGCGTTGCTTTGTGATGCCTCGGGCTGGGCAGGCTCTCCCGGTGTGCTTCGGCCATAGGTACGTAGCGGTCTTTGGAGGTGGCAAAAGCTGCTTGCATCCTCTTAGGATTATAGACGACTGCATATCTTCCTCAAAGGAAAAAAAAAAAAAAAAAAAAAAGGAGGAGGGCTTCAGCTCTTTGGGAATGTGTTTGCAATGACCTGGTTCTCCTAAAATCCTCCTTGCTACTGTCAGTGGTGCAGCTGAGCTCTTGCTTCATTCTCGGCGACGGGAGAGCAGTGCTGCAGCTCTCCCCTTGTGCTTGCTTGGTCCTGCACGACAGCCTCCAAAATTTAAACTTTTCAAATCATTCAAAGAGCTCTGTTATTCCTGCACGGTCTATCAGAGCACCCAGGTGGATGGAGGGGCTTCAGTGTCTTTTATTTAAACTTCCCAATCGTGAAGTGGTAACATTGTTTGGCTTAGATTGAAAATTCATTGCAGGGGAAGCACTAGCCAGCTGAAAGAGTGCTTATCTTGGCTTCTCTGGCTTTTTTTTAACAGTGCATATGAAACTGCTTGGAAGCACTTTTTCATTGAGATAGAAGTACATTTACATTTAGCTTACTGTCATCAGCTTAAAAGACTGCACGTAAAATCCAGAGAATTTCGTTATACAAGAAAATGGAAAATATTTTTCACACGCAGTTTTCTAGATTATTCATACTCTTCTCCATGTAACAACCAACTCAGGAAAACTCCACTAATACCCAGATTGTTTTGACTTAATCAGTAGTTGGTAGTGTCCCCCCCTTCTCCCCCTGAACTGTTGCTGCAGCTCTAATTCTGGCATGCAGGTTTGCCTCTTGAAAACTCCTTCCTTCCCCTCACAAGCATTTTTCTTCTAGCACTGGCTGCCTTACTTCGTGATGGTGAAAATCTGGAGGACCTTATGAAACTATCCCCAGAGGAGCTGCTCCTAAGATGGGCCAACTTCCACTTGGAAAATGCAGGCTGGCACAAAATCAATAACTTCAGCTCAGATATCAAGGTACCAAGAGCTCTCCTGGCCTGCACGTGCCTGGGAAAAGGCTGGGAGCTGGCCAGGGCTGTGTTTGCATGTGTGAATGAGGCCCTTCATCCGCAGGCAGGACCTTAACCTAATACACTGAGCAGGCTTAACAGGCGTTTTATGGATGGTATAGCAGTGCTGTTCTCTCTTGCCATGAGGCTGAGCCCAGTGTTGAACTGTCTGAGTGTTTCCTCCAGTGCTAGTGGGATCCTGCTGCAAAGCTGTTGCATGTTTTAATTGAGAAGGAAACTGGTATTACTGGTGTGTTTTCAAATGTTCTTAATCCATCTTTTTTGATGGAAATAATTTTTCAAAGGCATGCAGCTCACTCAGGGTGAAATGCTTAACTGCATCCTTGGAGAGCGTGACTCCTGCACACTCTTGGCAGGTGATGGCATTTCGTCCAAAAGGTCACAGGCTGGAGAGAAGAAGGGAAACAAGACCCCTTGTTCTCTACACTGGGCTGTGTAGAAATGGGAGCAGGGAGACTTACAGCTGGTTTTCAGATGTGAGGGGGTGGCTCTTTTCTCTCAGCACTAGTGAGAAATGGAGGGTGGCGACTCCTGGTCGGTGTGGTGTTTTTGGACACTGGTCTCGGCAGGTTTCTCGAGCTTATTCACATGGCCAGCAGTTTTGAGGAGGAAAAAGAGGACTGAAGTGGATTCCAGGTTAAAGGACTGTTGAGGTAGAAAAAAAAAATTGATAATTGAAGTGCATGGGGAGTCCAGAGCTCCCCTCTGTGTGTGTGTGCATGCATGCACACACACATGGTCACTCTTATTTCCAACTTCAAAATTGCTTATGGATTTGCTGATAGCTGTTGGCTTGTCTGGTGCAACCCATAGGCTGCCAGAATATGCTGAGGTCCTCCTTAATGCTGAGGACTAAAAGGACTTGTAGTTGATAAATAATTATTGCAGCTATCTGCTCCTAGTTTGTGACCATCTCTGGCCTCTCTCCTTTAAGCTATTCTAGCTAATGGGCAGGCACAGGAGAAAACATTCAGACTTCTTTAAAGTCCAGGAAAAAGCTGATTATGTCTTCACTGAGCCATTTTCATCATTGCTGTAGCAGTAGGAATGGCTGCCTTGTTTAGGAGTTAGGGACACCTTGGGGCATCTGGCTGGGGGGGCCATGAAAGCAAGCAGCACAGGGTCACTGCCTCCTCCAGCCGTTGGAGAGGAGGCTGTGACACCAGAGCTTGCAGCAAAGGCAGCTTTTACACAGTTAAAACCCATAATTTTCATCTTAAATATTTCTAACCTTTTCTCTTTCTGTTTCCTTTTCTGCTGCCTGGATTTCTGCCATCTTGCTCTCTTTTAAGCTTACAGATTTTGGTAATTCAGTAAAGGTACATAAGCCAATTATGCACAGTGACTTGTTAAAGATGAGCCTGAAATGAATTGTTATGGTGCATTCACTGCTGTGCGGGAGACCTGAATTTTCTTTTTCATCCATTTCAGGATTCTAGAGCTTATTTCCACCTCCTCAATCAAATTGCACCTAAAGGGCAGAAAGAAGGAGAGCCTCAGATCGATATTAACATGTCAGGTTTCAATGTAAGTATTCAGGCTGTCGTGTCCTTGTGCCGTACAATCGTGAACTCCCTGTACCCTATAATTGCCCCATGACATCTAGGTAACCTGGTATCTTAATTTCTAGTGTGTAAATTGTTTGTAGGCATGTGTGCACCTTGAGTATGTGCTAAATGAGTGGTTGTGGCAGGCCTGATCACTACTTGCCAATTAACATATATGATTGAGAAATTACTTGTGGTTTTGCTCCATTTGGGAGCATGCTGACTTCTGTTTTTGAACCACCAAGTTCAAAAAGCATAAAAGTTGGAAAGCATATAAACTTGAAAAGCACCATGCTAGGAAAAATACCAAGACAAACCGGGACAATTACATCCACAGCAGCAGGGATTAGCGTGCATGCTTCATCCCTTTGTCTGATTAGCGACTGATGCCTAACGAAGACGGGTGGAGTTGCGACGTTGCTCCAGGTAGCAGTCAGGAGCTTCACATCTGCTTTGTAGCCCAGTCTCTTCCATGATAACTCTTGTCTGTTGCATCCCTGGCAGGAAAAGGATGACTTGCGGAGAGCAGAGTACATGCTTCAGCAGGCAGATCGGCTTGGCTGCCGGCAGTTTGTCACGCCGGCTGATGTGGTCAGTGGCAATCCCAAACTGAACCTGGCCTTCGTTGCCAACCTGTTCAACAAGTACCCAGCACTTACCAAGCCTGAAAACCAGGACATCGACTGGACCCTACTGGAAGGTGATGGCCGTATCAGTCACAAAATTAGCAGGAGGGAAATAGCTAAAGTCAAGTCTTGTGTCACAAGAGGCCGTGCTCAGCGGAGGTATCTCCATTGAAGTAACACCTATGATTTGAGGCTTCAGTGCTGCGGTGGTTGTTTACTCATTTGGGGCAGATGAGAAGGGTACTTGACAGCCTGTTCAGCTGCTCTGATCCTGCTGCGGAGCCTGAACCTGTAGGAGCACTGCCAGCAGCCCATCAGTCCCCGTGCCGGGGTGGGAAGTTGGTTTGCCATTTCCTACGATGGGCAGGAGCATCTCAGTAATGCAGCGAGACGTTCCTGGGAGCACTCTAATTGTTGGCAGAACTGGGATTAGGGCTTTGGCTGCCTGGCTGCCAGGCAGCAGTTAGCTAACACCCGTGTGAAAGACCTTCCTGCTACTTTTTCTTGCAGAAAGTGCACAAGGCCTCTTCCAAGGCCTGGAGAAATCAAACTGTTATCCAGAACTAGGTCTCACGGCAACCTCTTCCTTTGAAAAAATTGTAGTAGAAAAAATACCATTTTTCTGCTTGAAAACCTGATTGATGAGCTATGCTGCTCAAAGCTCCCTGCCTTGCAAGGTGGAAAATACTGTGCAGCTTTGAGCTTGCAGAAGTTGTATGAACCTGTTTTCTTTCATCTAGGAGAGACGCGTGAGGAACGGACCTTCCGCAACTGGATGAACTCCCTTGGTGTGAACCCCCATGTAAATCACCTCTACGGGTAAGCGTTAGGCTCTTGGGAGAGACCCAGCTAGATCAGACTAGAGATGTGCCCGCACCAGTGTCCTGTTGCCCACAGTACTGAGCAAAGAGCTTGAGAAAGGGTGATGGTAGGGAGTGGGAGATGCTCACTGTGCCCTCCCTGCAGTCCTTAGCTTAGGGATTTCTGAGCCAGCACTTGGCACACCAGCAATTGGCTTTAAGGGCTGAAGACAGTTTGTTTATTTTCCCCTATCTTACATAAATTGGTACCCTGAGATCCCAATACATCTAGATCTGCTTGAGCAACTGCATTAGAGCAACTGGAACTAAATTACCTGTCACATATTTTAGGGCTTAACCAAGACATCATAGTTAGGAGGCAAGATACTCTGGGTCCCTGTAGTCAGTGGAGAGAGGTGGCTACCTCTGGATTTTATGTAGCAAAATTCTTCCCTGGATCTGTTGCTGATTACCATGCTAAAACCTGCTTCATCTGAGCAGCTAGCTGATGTTAAGCATGAAGCATTTCTCCTGCCCTGAAAACTACAAAATGTTTTGCATTTTTTTCTTTTTAAGGTTGTTGAAATTGCAACAACCCGTAAAAAGTAGTAATTATTAATGATGTGACAAAGGCAGAGTGCATTTAAATCTTGAAACATTAGGCTTAATCAATGTTTTCCACTTTAGCGATCTCCAAGATGCACTGGTAATACTACAATTATATGAAAAGATCAAAGTTCCTGTTGACTGGAATAAAGTTAACAAGCCTCCGTACCCTAAGCTTGGAGCAAATATGAAAAAGGTAAGCATTTCAAAAGACTTTAAAAGAAGCCATGGACACTAAAAATTCCTATTTGGGGCTTCCAGTCAAGTGGATGTATTTGTGAGTGATTTTCTGTTTAAACTCTCTTCCTGTGTAGCTAGAAAACTGTAACTACGCTGTAGACTTGGGAAAGCATCCAGCTAAATTCTCCCTGGTTGGCATCGGCGGACAGGATCTGAATGATGGAAACCCAACGCTGACGCTAGCCTTAGTCTGGCAGTTGATGAGAAGGTAGGACCCGTCTCAAACATGTAAAACTTGTGAATGGAGTACAGAGTTTGGGGATTTTTTTGCCATGAGAGCACTGCAGCACTGGAACAGGTCACTCAGAAGGATTGTAAAACCTCTCTCCTTTGGGGGTTTCTGAGACACAGCTGGACAAAACTGTGGCAGAGCTGATCCTGCTGCACATGGGAGGCTGGAGCAGAGACCTCCAGAGAACCTGCTGGTGGATCAGTGAACATCCTGCTGACCAGGATCACCTCTATCTTGCCTGCTGGAGTGTGGTCCACATGCAGAAACCCTAAGCAGGAACATTTACACAACTTCTATGTTCTAATTTTTTATTGGAAATTGAGAGAGAAACATTCCAGGGCTGCTTTATAACCCCCTCTGCATTGGAATGGGGGGAAGGAGAAACTTAATAACAGGTAAAGTTGATTATCCTTTTTCTTATCTACTGCTGAAGAATTCTAAGGTGATGCAAATACATAATATATATCTGCAAAATAGCTGCATGGTAGCTCCTTATTTGGCATTAGAGGTCAGAATGCTAACTCGTGAGTTGATCCACACCTTTTAGGTAATGTGTTAACCCTGTGGAGCAAATGGTCAATGGTGAAACAGGTTAACAAGTGTCCTGAGCCCAGGCAATTTTGTGATCTCTTATTAAAGGTCTTGAAAGTCTAGAATGACTAAATGCTTTAACAGAAATCACACTTCAGATAAGATAGATGATTCTTCCTTTTTGCTAAAGGAGTTAAATATGCAAAGACTTTCCAAGCTGCCATGGACTCGCATTGCATCCTGGCTGCATGCTCAGTGGGGTTTTGCCCAGGCTCTGTGCCTAATCTTGTTCTCTCTGCTGGTTCTCAGATACACGCTGAATGTCCTCGAGGACCTGGGTGATGGTCAGAAAGCTAACGATGACATTATAGTCAGCTGGGTAAACCAGACGCTGAAAGAAGCTGGCAAGTCCACCTCCATCCAGAACTTCAAGGTGCGGGTTCTTCTCTTGCATCCAAAAGGAATGGGGTGCCCAAAAAGTATTTCCTTGGCTGGAGGAACAGCAGGGACATCTTAGAAAGGGGTTTAAGCAGGACAGGATTCAGTCTGTGCTGGGAACAAAGTGGCTTCAAGCTACCAGCGAGAGACTTTTTAGGACTGCCCACGGTGGGGAATAGCGGTGCGGCAAGAGAGCTGATGGGGTGGCAGAGAAGGGGAGGGTGGTTGGGCTCTGGGGCAGATGTGGGGGTTGAGATGCTGGCAAGCATGGGGGCTGGTGCTGGTGAGCATTTGTAGGTGAACATTGTCCGTTGGGGTCTGGTCAGCAGGGCAGACCTGCTGCCTGCACATCAGTTACTGCTTCGTATTTTCAGAGCACTTGCAGTAAACTGGAGTGATGATCTTGTACTATTATGAAAGCAGAAGCAGCAGTTTTTGGTTTTCCTTGTGATCCAGCTGGGAATAATCACTAACAGTGCTGCTTTGAAATGGCTTGTTTAAAGCTCATTTTGTTGCACATAGCAGAGCAGCTGAATTGAGATGGGAAGTATGCTTTAAGGATTAGACATTCATCTTTACTTGTCTATCCCTGTATTCTCTAGGACAAGACTATCAGCACAAGCTTGGCAGTTGTGGATTTAATTGATGCTATACAGCCTGGTTGTATCAACTATGACCTCGTAAAGACTGGTCATCTATCGGAGGATGACAAACAAAATAATGCTAAGTAAGTTTGCTATCTCAAAAGCTGTTTTGCATTGAAAGAGTTTGCCTTCTATGCGCTGGCCTTAAGCTGCAAGTGTTTCTACCACAGTTTATTACTGTGGTTTTCAATCTCTTAACACCATACCTTTCAGACAGGCAGCACTTCCTGAAATCTAATTGCTGTCCTTGCCTGTAACGCTGGAGGGAGTAGTTGGCTGGACTCTCATGCTTGTGGAGAGAAATGCAGAACAGCCCAAGCAGTTCTTAGCAATGATGTTCTGTTTCTCACCCGTTCAGGCATATGAAGTGCTCCGTGTTTTGAAATTGAACCCTCGTATGTCTCATGTCTCACTGAATCATCATAGGTTGCCGAGTCTAAAGTACGCCTATTAAAACATGCCTTTGAAATGCGTGTTCTGCGACTGTTCTGCAGTGGCAGAATGACAGCAAAGTTTCTTGCAGATAGTAGTCTCACTTGATTATTCCTAAAGAGCAGACAGAAGAGGAAATGTAAATGTTAGCTGATTAATCATTGGTTATACATGCTATCTATTAGCCCTAACAAATATTGATTACAATTTGTTTAACTGTTGGTAAAGCGGACTTGACATTCAAAGGTCATTTTGCACATTAAAGACACTTTCCTGTACCGTGGAAAAGGAATACAGCAAAAGATCCAAAAAACCTTATAAACCAAACAGATGTGGTATGATTTGGCTGTTGCACATCTTGAATCTTAATAAAGAGGATAATAGGTGAAATTGTGTTGGATAGGGCAGGAGCTGACTTGTCATTTATTGGTAGCAGTCTCAGTTCTGACCCACTCATCTTTCCATGGTGAACAGGTATGCTGTGTCCATGGCAAGAAGAATTGGTGCCAGAGTTTATGCTCTTCCAGAAGATCTCGTGGAGGTGAAACCGAAGATGGTCATGACCGTGTTTGCCTGCTTGATGGGCAGAGGAATGAAGCGAGTATAAAAGGGTTGATCCATGTAAAGGGGGAAAAAAAAAAAAAAAAAAACGAAACCCAAACTGCAACAAAAACCCAACCTGCCACCCTGGGTGCATGCGTAGCAGATCAGCTGTGACCACGTTGAAATGCTGTTGGCCTAGGAACTGTTGAAGTTCAAAGGACTTTGTTTTGCTTTGCAAGACAAACTTACCCAAATTCTCAGGGAGAGGAGTTTTAACCAACAGACGTGCTCTTTTCCCAAAGGAAAGTTTAACATCAAGAGCTCACAGAAATGCATTCATAACAGACCTGCTCTGGAGCTGTTTTCACCCCATTATTTCTCAGATATTTGGTGTGTGGTTTTTTTACCTCTGAGGGCTATAAGGTGGTTGGTATGAGTTGTAATGGAAACAAATCTAATTTCTATCTGCAATCCAGTTTAATTTCTATCATACGGTCCAAGCATACTCTAGGTTTGACCACTTAACCTTAACTTTGCAAATAAAGCTACAGTACAAGTTGGGACCTGCAGGCCAGCTCGCAATGCTACATGAGAAATGTGTAATTAGGAAGATGGATCTTCCTCTGGTATTCTCTGTACATGGTGCTTTTTTATACAGCTAACTATTTTGATTACAAATAAAGCATGGCAGTTTTTTCTTTTGCTGCTTATAGAAAAGGTTATTTTGTTTGGGTTTTTTTTTTGAAGTTAAACTATATATGAGAATACCACCATCCTTGGACCTCTCACAGTAACATATGGTATCATGTTGCTGATGGCATGGTTACACCTGAGAATGGAAGTGAATGCATTTTTGTATGCATCTTGGTTCAGTTCTGTGCCCCTAGAAAATAATTTTTACAGAAATCTGCATGAAAATTAACTTTTTTTATTTAAAATGCTGTTGGATATAAAACCATACTACATTGTGGGGAGGTTTTGTGCAGGGAAGAGGCAAATGTTTTAAACAGCAGGGTTCAATAAACTGAACAGCAACTGTGCGGGAACATAAAACTATTTTTACAGATAAAAGGAAGCGTCGCCAAAGAAGGAAGATGCTGTATCCATAGGATTTAATATTATCTTTGCTTTGGCAAGCTGTTTGCTATATTTTGAGATCACATTGCTATTCCAAGCTATTCAAAGCGATGTAATATGGTGGCAAAGCATTAGTTGAAATAAACATTTAAATACATGCTTCTCTCCTTATTTACACTGACCCAGCATGGCAGCCTGTCCTCAGTTGCTTTTAGCTTTGCTTTGGTTGATCTTTTTGTTTTGTGCCAGGTCCGTTGATCTGTAAGACACCCTAGAATCAGGGTGTGTTTGAGGAGCTCTTGTTTTTTAAAACGGGCACTGGCAGTGCAGTTATTCTCAATCTGTGTTTTAGCGAGGCTTTGCCTTTATGGTAGCTTCTGTAAAACCTTGCTCTTTTAAGTCTTGTTGTGTGCCCAAAGAGGATGTCTGTGGGTGTAGGGGAAGAGCCCTGTTAGGGCAAAACCCAGAAGGAGAAAGAAAAGTTGTTCACTGTGTCAGGGACGTGCCATCCGGGCTTGTTTCCAGAAACCACAGGTCTGGGGGCATAGTGGCAGCTGACACAAGTCTGGCATGATTTGGGTCTCAGGGTGCTGTGGTGGGAGAGGGGATGCCCAGCAGACACCGGCTGTTGGGGGGAATTTGCCTACTTGCTGTGTCCAGCAAGGATGGAACAGGGCTGTGGGTGCTGGAGGGATGTGGTGATCCCAATGCACCAATTCCTTCGCTCGTGCAACCCATGGGTGAGAGCCTGGGTGTCCGGTGAGCTTTGCCAAAACAGTGGCCTGACAGTGCAGAAGTCCACAGAACCGCCAGTGGCTTTTACAAAAATCAAGGACAATTTGTGTGAGACTGGATTAAACAAACTTCTGTGCCCTTAACTACATAAACCTAGTCTGGGTTGTTGTCCTCCTGACCTGTGTGGAATGATATCCACCCCCCCACCCCCCCGCCACCCCCCCCCGGTGAAAACAGGTAGGTGTGTTTTGTGCAAAAGGCATGTTGCAGCTTGTCTGCTGATGGAATGGTGATGAGTTGGTGGGTTAACCCAGATTACACGTTGGTGCTGGGCCTTCTCGTTGGGCATCATCTTGGGCAAACAAGGTGGCACAGCTGTGGGCTTGAGCCACTTCAAAACTTCCACAAGCCAAATGCTTGGAGGAGTGTGGGAACCCAACTGCCAAATGTCATTTTTATCCCATGTTCCAAACCATACTATGGTGTGAAGGTGCTGCTGCGAAGGAGCTCTGTTCCAGTGCTATGTTGTCAGCGCTCCTGAAGCGTGTACATGGTTGTGTCCTCACTTCTCTTTCTACAGCAAGGAGAAACAAAACAAAACAAACAAAACCCCAAAAAACCCAAACCAAAACCCCAAGCCCCTCTTGCTGTGACCTTGTTGTCCATGAGAGACTGCTGCAGAAGTAGATCCTGCTGGAAAGTGATTTCTGTTGAAGCAGATGTTACACAGATCATCTGGAGCCCATGGTAAGAACTGCATGGCTTCCCTTTGTCTACCTTCGTTGGGTTTTGCAGGTGATTAAGTGTAATCAGATCAGCAAGATTATTTGGGCCCCGCAAGGCTCTGCCTTGGCAGCACGGTGGGGTGGTGTGGGTGTCCGTGTGCGCCGGATGAGTGCCCGGCGGCGCAGGTGATGCACTGCGAGCACACAGGTCGTGCAGTGGAAGCTCCCGCCCCACGAGAGCTTTTTTTCGCGGCCAGATGGTGCGGGGCAGTGCCAGGCAGTGAATGTGTCTGCAGCACCGGCGCGACCGCGGTAAGCCTGAGGCTGGGGTGCCATCCCGGGGCCGCCGCCCGGTACTACAGCCCCCGGCGCTCGGTACCACAGCCAGCGGCGCCCGCGGGCCAGCGCTGCCGGGCCGGGCCCCCCGCCTGCGGGGTGCGGGGGGGCCTGCTCGGGGTCGGGAGGTCAGGAGAGCGCGGGGCAGTTTGCAGCGTGGAGGACGGGGAATCGCTAACGCCTGAAAACGTGGAGGGCCGTGATGCTTTGGGAATTGCAAATTTGGGACCGGAGAGTGTCTTGGAGAAGCGTCTTTCTTGGAGAAACTTTTGGTTTTAGCGCTTGAAGGATTATCTATTTTCCTTGCTTGGTTTGACAATGGTGGTTGGAGTGAGATGCCGCCTCCTTCTCAGCCCCCCTTCTCTGGTCAGAAATCTTTGTGTGCCCCTCCTGCAGCTTCTGGGCTGCGATGCCACATGCTATCTTTCTTCATCTTTAATGGCCAGATGCAAATGTGCTGTTAGGTGCTGGTCCTTCAAAGCTTGTTGAGAGGTTGGTGCTGCCGGGAGCACAGCAGGGAATGCTCCATTAAAAGCAAAGGAGGAACAAGTTTATTTGAAGCAGCCGCTTCTTCTGTACCATTATGCCTCACGTGGGCTGCAGAGATGAAAGTTTCTATGAGGACTAGTTGAGTGACAGGGACTTAATTTTTCTATGTGTGAGAGATGAAAACAGGGCAGGTGAAAAGGAGGAATTTGGCAGGGAGCTGGAGAGGGGCTGGTGCACCTGAGAGGAGACGTGCAGGAGTCCTGTGTGCTGCAGGGGTCAGGGCATGGCTGCGATGGCAGCAGTGTGGGAGCGCTCGCTGCTCAGAGAGCACCGGCTGTGCCAGCAAACCCTCTCAGTGGTTTATTGCATGAAGCCTCATGTACAGCCAGCTAGGAACTTTCCACTGGTACAATTTTTTCATAAGAAAATAGGTAAACAAGGCTTCCCACAGGAAATTGCATATGTTTTCACTGAAGATGGAGCGATATACCTTAAGTAGAGTCACATCCATCCTGCTGAAACAGTGGTCTAGTGATTTATAGCACTGGCTGGAGGTGGGGTCAAAATTCTTAGACTTTGGAAGTGGCCACATGCATCTGTCCTTTCTTGCTGCCTTTGCCTCCTGGTACCAGGTTAAAGGGGGAAAAATGGATACTCTGACATTTACTGAATGGGAAAGCATCTCCTTATGCTGGATGTATTTAAGAAATGGGCTAACTCAAAGAAAAGTTTTGGGTCAGAGCAAAGCAGAGATCTCACAGTGAAGGTCCAGGGCAGGCAGGATAAGCCCCAGTGCTTTCTCAAAAAAAAAGCCTCTAGCAAGAAAGCTTTCAAAACATTTTCTGTTTTGTCAAACACTCCTAAAAGTTTCCAGCAGGAGCCAGAGATGTAAGCTTTAGCACATTTCTTTGTTCCTGCAAGTCTTTTTGCTCTTTCATATTCAATTATTTGTTTTTATTTATTCAATTACTTGATTTTGTTTATTCAGTTACGTGCTTTTGTTTCCAAGGTTTTTTAGCAGTGTCAGCTTTGTTCACGCTGAACTTTTTTTTTTTAAACAGTTGAGCTTGCTGCTGCCTTTGTGAGTGCACGTTGTCCTTAATCTCAAGGATCTCCTTCAAATGTCCTTCCAAGCCCAGACTGCATCTTCAGGGCCTGTGTTTTTTCATGGGATTTTTTCATGTATTCCTTGCAAGTTTCATTTTTTTGTGGATAAAAAATGTAGCCACGAGTTCTTCCCGGGCATGCTGTGTACAACTTCTGAAGTATTTCTATCGCTGCTTCATCGTAGCACAGAAGCAGCAATTTAGTTGCGCTCCTGTTCAGTGTTTAATGAGGTGGTGGCGTAAAAACGGAAGGAATGTTTTCTGCAAGCATCCAGAGGAGACAAGGCTCTCATTCATATAACCTTTTCACCATTTTATATTTTTTAATGGAAAATATCTAATTTGTAGGGACTTTAAAAAATTGCTGAGGTGGATTTTTCTTGCTTGCTTGTTTTTTACTTCTGAATTTTTCTATGGCAGATTGGTAGCAGAGAGGAATGCAAAAGCAAAGAACAAACTGGAGATTTTTTCTACTACCTCCCACAGTATGTGAAGCTGAGGAAAGCGAGGATGGTGCTGAATGCACAAACAAAATGGTGAAACAGCACAAACAAAACGTAAAGCAAAAACGTATTGACCATTGAATACTTAGCACAAATCTAATCACACATCTGATAACCAGAACGGCCCAGCACGTGTGGTTTTGTTGTGCAGCCCCAGTTTGTCCCTTCACTGGTGCAACAGCACAGGTTGGTCTTGCTCTGCACTCCATGGCAGGTTTCCCTTGTCAAAATGTGCTCATTTGTGCGTTTTCAGCACTAAGCGAAGTTTATTTCTCTCTTGCCTCTTATCAGCTTGGGATAATTCCTCTAAGGACAGGGACTGTGGTGTGTCTGCCACACGTTCTGTTGCTTCCTTCTGTGAGCGCTCAGTAAACACTGGCCATGTCTTGTGGCAAATATTTACAGTGATAATTGCTGAAAATTTGGTCATCTCTCTACAGTGTTATCTAGGTGTTCCTGCTTGTAGAAGTCAGGTGAGAAATAATCACTGAAAGCATCTCAGAGAAAAAGCCAAAGAGCTGTAAAGAACAACATTCCTTAGGCCTGGCTGTGCTGCCGCCAGCCCGCATGGCTGATGGCAAGGTGTCCTGGTTTTGGCTGGGATAGGGTTAATATTTTTTTTTTCCCTAGTAGCTGGCATAGTGCTGTGTTTTGGATTTAGTATGAGAATAACATTGATAACTCACTGATGTTTTAGTTGTTGCTAAGCAGTGCTCACACTAGGCAAGGACTTTTCAGCTTCCCATGCTCTGCCAGCAAGAAGCTGGGAGGGGGAACAGCCAGGACAGCTGACCCAAACTGGCCAAAGGGCTATTCCATACCATATGGTGTCACGCTCAGTATAGAAACTGGGGGGAGCTGGCCAGGGGCCAGACCGCTGCTCAGGGACTGGCTGGGCATTGGTCAGCGGGTGGTGAGCAATTGCATTGTGCATCACTTCTTTTGTGTATTATTTTATCATTATTATTGTTGTTGTTGCTGTTATTTTCCCTTCATTTTCTGTCCTATTAAACTAACATTATCTCAACCCACAAATTTTTTTTCTTAAACTTTTTTTTTCTGATTCTCTCCCCCATCCCACTGTGGGGGGGCAGGGAGTGAGCGAACGGCTGTGTGGTGTTGAGCTGCCTGATGGGTTAAACCACAACAGTCCTTTTTGGTGCCCAACATGGTGCACGAAGGGTTCGAGATAATGACGGGTCTGACCAGAGCGTGTTAAAACAAATTTGTGATAAGCATTCATTATATTAGTTTAATAGTCACTGGTCACAATGTTGATTTTTTGCTCTCAGAGTTGTTGTTGTCCTCAGAGTTGTGCTATGTAACACCTCACTTGCCGTATGCACTCCCTGTGGTGCTGGTTGTCACCTCTGGGAGCTGGATTAAAGTTATCGCTTTGCTGTGCTGTGTAACACTGGCTTACGGTATGATAAAATTATCGGTCATGAGATTGTACACAGCACTGCTGTCATGCCCGTACTTCGGGAGCCATCTCTTGGAAACTATTAATAATTACACTTTCCACCTCTTCTCGGAGAACCAATTTATGGGGGAGGCATCGGGGGACACTTTCCCCCACTCCTTCACCTTCCCTTTCTCCTTCAGGCTAGTTACAACAGCTCTTAAGAATTTTGAATATCCTTGGGATGTTCACACCAGCACGGTCCTATTGCTATATCTCCTGAATGTGGTTCATGTCTTGTTTAGGTTTAAACAACTATTTAAGAATACCATCCAGAGATCTATCCCCGTGACAGGCACTGCGGCTACTCCAACCCCGGCAATGGGCACTGCAGCTACTCAAACCCCCGTGATGGGCACTGCGGCTGAACCGAGAACCAACCTGTGCTGGTATCAGTTGCACAAGAAGAAATACACAAGAAAATCAGCTCATTTAGTAAGGGATGAAGATGAACCAGGGCCATCATGAGAACAGGAAGAGGAAGAGGCAGAACCCATAAATGAGATGGCAACCACCCAATCCCTATCCCTGAGTGAGCTGTGAGATACGCAAAAAATATTTCAGTTGTTGTACAGGCAAGCACGTTGTCACTTGGCTGCTCCAATGCTGGGGTAACGGGGCCAGTAGCCTGGAACTAGAGGATAGGGAAGCAAGCCTAGGGAAGGAGGCATTGACAAGCAATTGGAAAAGGGGCACAAGCCCTCAGCCTGTCAGGCATGAAGGAAAGGTATCCCTTCAAGGAAGA